>OZ026623.1:61282253-61389753 GCA_964020975.1 Hermodice carunculata | reverse complement strand
CTAAGTACTGCACAAATTAAACACAAAGTTTTGGTTCACAGCAGTGCATCGTGCTAACTACTGTACAAATTAAACACAAAGTTTTGGTTCACACCAGTTCTTGTTAAAATAATTTGAATGGACGTATTTATCGTAAAGAATGATGCAAACGCCGTCTTGTGAGCCGAATTTAAGACAAACACCTTTTTAAACGTAACAGTGCAAAATATTGCCCTACACGGTAATGAAGCACCAATCATAATACCTTAATCCGGTAGGGTTAACTGGAAGTACTTTGACATGTATATGATTCTTTTGTCGGGCTCTACACATATATAAAGAAATAAAACTTGTAATTGCTTTGCCCACAAATACGTGCTTCTGTGCAAAATAAATAGAATACATTTTATATTATGAGGCACATTTTGTTTCTGTAAAGATGTTTTTGAATGTTTAAGACTGAAAACACACTTTACAGCAAGTTCAATGTAAATACTTCTACTGATATTGTTGAGGTGTTTTCCGATTTCATTCTGCAATTACAAAATGACTTATAGCAACATCATTGGATTGTGGAATATGTCAAGACGTCAAATCGCTAAAAAAGGATCTCAGCATCTGAGTGAATGCCTATGATTTCCAGCAGCGGATCCACCAGGGGGCGTGGCCGGTGTACCTACTTTCTCTTTCAAAAGAAACAGCAACAAACTATAGCTAGATGTTTGCCTCTTGTGCGATGCAAGTGCACACTCACCCTACATACACCAGTAGTATTGGTGTATGTAGGGTGAGTGTGCAGTTTTTTTTCAGGGAAAAGCTCGCATAATCTTTTCAAAGATGAAAAAACTTGGATGTTGCAGGGTTCATTCGCGGCTTAATTACTTCATTCTTCATGCACGTTCAATCGTTCTACAGGTATATTTTTAATACTTTGTGCATTTCAGATCATTTGTCTAGAATTCGTCATTGTAAGTCTTTTAAAAAACTTCCGTCGACAACTTTTCTTGATCCCACTTTGCAATAAGATAATGCAGATTAGCACACGGCGAGGAATCATAATCATCATCATCATCATCATCATCATCATCATCATCATCATCATCATCATCATCATCATCATCATCATCATCATCATCATCATCATCATCATCATCATCACCTTCTTCTTTATAGTGATTTTAAAGATTACCCCATTTACAGCTGGGACGACCTCTACCAGGCAGAGCAGAAGCGCATTCACAATATGCAAGAGCTGGCTTTTAAATTCGATTTGGTGTAAACCTTCCATGCTCAAAGTGACTGAGATTTTTAAATGTTTTTTTCCCTGTTTATTTGTTCTTTGATCACAATAGTGAATAAACTGTCATTATGCCTACAAATTCTATCTCATAGACATAGATTCTGAGCGTCTTTGGTCCAAGGTAGCAGGGAGAGTATTTTAAAGGTATAGACTGCAGACACGAGTCAGTTGTACGTACTTGTATACTTGGTAGTTTATCCCTCTATGCTCTGAGGCAGGAATCTCAAAGAAGATTTTGTTTTTTTGCGCTGTAAACTATATGGCCAGGTAGACAATTTCAAGGAGCAACTACTCTATTGGCAAAGAAATATTTGGCTGTGTCGAATAAAACAGTGTTCTTGATAAGCTTCTTGTAATGTTCTCTCAAGTCTCTTTGCGCTGCAGTAAATAACTTGTCTTTGGGGCTGGGGGTTATACAGGTCAGATTGGCATTTAAAACACTCAACTAAGTCCGTTCCGTCCCTTCTTGTTTTGAGAGACTTCATATTAATTTCTAGTGAGGTAAACTTCAAGCATCTGTCTTGTGTGTGATGCAGTCAATCTTTATCCTTTTTCGTCCAAGGAAACTAAACGGGACATGCGTATTCTAGTGTGGGTTTTACTATGGATGTATGCGAAAATTCTATTTTTCTCTCAGCCAAGTCTGTAAAACACATTCTAATTATACTTTTTTCACTCGAACTATTTCTGCAACAAATCTCAAGATCGTTTCCAGGGAGATGAATATTTCGAATTTTCTTTGCAGTCTCTTCTAAAAGGAGGTTGAAAGTTGTTAATTAAGAGTAGTTAATCAGAAAAATTCACATTAAGCCAAGTTTCGGATAAAGTAACAACATCAAAATTTTCGACATGCGCTAATAATTGAAGTTCATCAAGGTTACCCGAACTCTTAATACTACGGACGTTGAAATGGCAAAGTTTTAAGTCATTTTTCGTAGATATGGTCCACCTGAGTAGATTGTTCATGTATTGAAGAGCTCTAACAAAGACACAGATAATGTACACAAAATACTCGTGAAATATATTGGAATATGAAAACATAAAACACAAAGAAAGCTGGAGGAAGGAGATAAACAATTACAACCGACAACAACGGTCGAAAAACATCTGGATTACACATTCTATACCATGTGAACTTTGTTGAAGCAATATAACATTTGAGCAACGAGAAATATATAGTATACACAATAAATAAACATGGGATTACTGATTCCAAGACTACAAGGACGTGATGATGTATTATTGCGTTCATGTGCCATATATCATTGGACTAACTTAACTGCATTCGTACTGAATGCTATGATGCGCATCCTTGCTTAACTGTGAGACAGAACATCGCTGTTATGTTAATAAAACACATACATATCCATATGACATATTACCAAACGATAATAATTAGTGTAAGTTGACGTGGATATATAGATAATAACATATGAAATTATCAACTGCACGCCAGGAAAAGTTAAAATATATATATATTTACTGCGTGAAATATACACACTGTGGATAGGATAACTCGATAAGCTGTTGTCTTCATGAGCTGCATTGGTTACTATTTAGTAAACTGTTGACTTCACAATGAAATCATCACACTAACATATAATGATTTAAGAACTGTTGGCACAAACCATTGAAATAAAAATTCTGTTCAAAAGTAAAAAAAAAAAACAAAGAAACAACTGGAAAACAATACATAAGTACATGCTAATGCAGCGGAGAACAATATGCAATACGTACTAAAGGATAAATTAGCGGTCGAGGGGAAGGGGTTCACGAAATGTACATGAAAGCATAGTGAAACGCAAGACACAAGTTCATGGAAATACCTCTTTCCCGCATAATACGTCTTTTAATGCATCCAGATAAGAAAGCTGAAAGGAGATCAATTGAACTTTCATCACAGAATATCAACTTTTTATGTATCGTTACACTTATATATATATATATATATATATATATATATATATATATATATATATATATATATATATATATATGTGTGTGTGTGTATGTATATATATAGGTATGTATATATACTTACATATACACAAACACACACATATGTATACTACTCGTACATACACACACATCTATACATGCCAAACCTGAGTGAGTGGTCAGGTGTGAGAGAGTATAGGAGTCTTATACGCATACGTACAAGCAAAATGATGTTTTCCGTCGTAGGATATGGTGGTATATTGAAATTGTAGTACAAGGTAGTTTATCTCTTTAGAGTTGTCATATGACACAATGAACTTAAGATTTGACGGCCTTATGAAAATAGGGTAAAATACTACAACATTATGGCATTAAAGCTTGAGAAGTATCGAGTAAAAGGCATATTCAGGTGGTTCAGAAACCAACGTACCCTATGTCCTTTGACTCCGTGCATCGAAAACAACGCGGCGTAAAGGGGTTCCCCGATCAGTCAACCTGAATAGAAACGACAGGTGGACCAACCCAGCAATATAAAAACGGGGTTTTAAGAAATTAACACAGGTGAGTTTCTTTTCTTCTTGAGTTATGTCTTTCAACGACCACTTTTAATAGTATATATGTTTAATCATCTACAGCATCGCCAGTCAACCAAAGCTAGAATGAAGTTATAAATGATCTTACAAATCTCCGCAACTGGTGAATAACAACCTGGAACTTCTTGCCTCGCTCCTCTTTGGACATCATGACGTTAATTCATTTACAAGTATCATTAAAATTTATATCAACTTACATACATACACGTCATATATATATATATATATATATATATATATATATATATATATATATATATATATATATATATATATAATCCATTCTTTACGGTGTTGTGGATCCCAGGGGCGCTGAGTTACTAGTCTGGTAGCTAATTTCTTTTTATAATTTGTGGGCGTATACCGCGAACCAGAGCTGGGACAAATTCGACTTGGATATATTTTCGGGTGAGTACTGATTTTATCTCTTTCGTTTAAAAAAAAAAAAAACAATAAAAAAAAACAAAAAAACAAACGAAAAAAGACATATTGAATATAACCTTCACATTGCCCGGGAATGTACAGGATTTAATGGACTAGAGTGGACAGACACAGAGGGTCTATGCATCTTTCTTCGTCGGCTAGCCTATCCAAATAGACTTGCAAATATACTTCCGATTTTTGGCAGAATCCCACCGAAATTCCACTCATCTTTAACGCAGTGTTAAACATGTGTATCAAAGATTTGGCCATGTGCCTACTGACTTCAATCAAGGATGGCTTGGACAGGTGGAGCTGCGCAGGTTTGCAGAGGCGACTCATGCGTTAGGACTTCCTATGTTGGTTGAAACTTGGTTGTATGTGTAAAACTCAACGCTGTATGTAAAAACCTGTTGTTATATATGTAAAAGTATTGCCAACCACAAATGTAACAACTGTTGGTTATATATGTAAAACAAAGCGCCAACTACAAGTGTAAATGTAAAAAAATAACTGTATATGTAAAAACACATACAGTGAGCCAACCAAAACAGGAAAAGGCTGTTTGTGAAGGATTTGTTTGTACCTCAAAACATCTGTCAAAATTCTGCATTTTTTCCCGTGATGGAGGTTCAATCTGTATATTTTCATACGGTTTCATTTTTTAGTAAGACATTAAGAAAACTGACAAGAATTAAAACACATCTGAACAAATTTCTGCCCGGTTTGTTTTCTTGCTTAAAAAAATGGGGACTAATATTCAAGCCTCACATAATAGTGGGGGTCAAAATTGTACAGGGAATGGAAAGCAGATTGTAATTCTCGTCGCGTCTCCATACCCACTACTGCAGTGGAAGTACCATCCCCATGGTTCTATCTTTGATAGTTATGAGGATATTGAACATTTAAATATGTATTTTTTTAAGTAATTTACGTCGATTAAAATACTACAATCTATCCCCATGGTTCACTAAATAAGGCTATATCACAAACCTAGAATTTGGAATGGAATGGCACCTCCATCTGTAAAAGTGCTGACGGTATTCAAGAATTAAATTTTGTTTATTCACCTAATTTGCATAAATCTTAATGTTACAACTTTAGTTTACGGGTCATTGAATGCTGCTGTTTCATAATCCTATAAATTGAAGTTCGAATGGTAGCTTTCTGTTTAACAGTTTTGAATATATTCAAGATTTAAATTTAAATTTTTTGTATTCACCAAATTTGCATAAATTGAAATGCATCTGCTTATTTGCATAAATTAAAATGCTGTAACTTTGGTTTATGGCTCATTGAACCACAAACCAAAGTAGTAATTTTTCACAACATGTTGAAAGATTATTGCCGGCTGAGCGCACCACTGTTCAAATAAAATTAAAAAACAACCCAATTTCAGTCTGCTTCACAGGCAAATAAGTTTAATACATCAAATCTACAAATCATTTACCTGTAGAAAATTTGACAGAATGGCTCAGTCAAATGTACACACCTCGTGGAGTTATATGTTCTCTATTACACAGTACCAGCCACTGAATTGTTTAATTTTACCAAGGATTTTTTTGGCCTCCTTGATTTTACTTATTTGATCCTGTTTAAAAGGATTGTATAAGCAGCATAGTTATTTCTCTGTAAGCCCGTGTTGCAGATGGGGCTTTGTCGCAATGGTCTTGAGCTCTTCTGTCATTGCAGACCATTCGTCTGGATTTATTAAAGGATTCCTATTGATCACCTCCCAGAATAGAACAATCTCTAGCATTTGGGGGTAAATTTGGTTCGTTTTGCCATATTTAATTTTCTTGAAAAATTATCATGTATAAAGTCAAATCGTGTTGTGACTAGCCCCAAAATACATCCGTAATATAAATTGAACAAGGTATCTTATTATATCTGTAATAGGAGATATACATATTAATTTTCCGCCAGAACTGCATACCTGATTGCCTAGTCTCGCTTGGCGGGATATGGCGATATACGGGTCGGTACCTGTGGGAACAAGCGGGATATTACCAATATTTTGGAAATAAAGAATACTTATTAAAGGCAGATGATTTTTTTTCTTAATATATGGCTCTGGAAGTACTAAATGAATACCACTTTGGCATTTGTGAACTTAAATTTCTCAAAACACGCTAATTTTGTGAGAAATGAACACATGGCCCTGTCTGTGACAGTGATGTGACCCGCACGTTCCCGTGATCGCCTGACGTCAAACCCGTGCTTTGTGGCGGGAAACTAATGTGCACACGGCGTATTGTTTCATAACGTGCATGAACAGTCTGCGTTTCGACTACTACGCATGGTGTGTGTTTCATGGGTTCTCCTCACACGCCACGTCTGACGAAATTCTTGCCTCAATGTTTCGTGACAAAATAAAACAATTTCATAGTGAAAAATTAGTGAAATATTGCTTTGCACGTTCAGTTTATATACATACATGCTTACGAAAAATTAAACTTTTAGAACTTTACGAAATTATTGTGTTTCGGTTTTTCGTACCTCAATACATCATCCTGGTAAAAGCACTGGCGTCACGGAAGACTGCTTGGGGTATACCTCTTTCTGGGCACGCACGTTAACGTGGATACGAGATACCGTACGGAGATTTCTGTAGCTCTCCAGATAGACAACACTGTTTTTAACCGCCGAACCATTCAGCTTAACAGCGTTCGATATATTTTTAATTTATAACAGACACATTTTAAGTATAGTGAACAGTTTTTATGGATCCAAATCGGCCTCTGTATGGATCAAGGTCTGTCTTGTTGAAAATTTGGACCACATGAACTTTGTCTGGGCTTATCCCCCAATGTTTACGCTCACGTGGAAACAAACGGCTGTCTTTTGAGCAACAGGAGTAATTTTTTTAGCATCTTTTTTTTTATGACCAAGCAATGAACGTTATGTTTGCACGGATCTTGGTCAGACCTTTAGATATGAAGATACCGGAGTTGTTTTTTCTCGCACGGTAAAGATTGTCTCTTGAATTGTAGCCAACAAACTTAACAATAATGGCACGTGATATCCCATGGATGCGTCTGCCTACCCTATGTGAGCGACCTATCTCCTTTGGATCTAGCTGCACGTTAAGCTTGCGGGCCACATCTAGTACTATTTTGTCGGTGTCCTCCCCGTCAAACCCCCCTCATTTGACCATATACGTAGGGAATTGCGTCGCCCGTATTGTTTACATGAATACTTTTGGCGTTATTTGGCCAGAAAGGCAATAGTAGGCTGATTTTACCGTAGCATGGCCATTTTACCTTAAAAGAGGTTTTTTTTTTCAGCAAGCAAATATAGGAATCACCTGGTGCTAGATTACGCTGACGGTTCCCATGAAATCATCAGGGTGCCGTTAGGTGAAAAACAAGTTAAGTGATGACCATAGATGTTACCAAGAAACAGACGCAAACAGCACAGTGCCGGTCCAATAACATGACATTTTGAATCACATATCGTGGCAGTTGTGATCAAACAATTGATTCCCAGCGTAAGTGCACTCAGTGCAAAAAACAATTGCCATAATGGTGGAAGGTATACATCATAATAACACATGCGTGACAGCCTGTCTGGTAACTTTTATCTCTGACTTTAACATTTTCCCGCCAAAACGGTCCTCGACATGTAGAAATGTGTCGTCTGCATTATCTTTTCCCTGTATCTTTGGTTATCATCAAAAGTTTGAAAGGTAACTATGGGAGAAAATCCATTAGATTAGATGCTTATAGTCAGCAGTTTTAGGTCGCGCGCTTTGGCTAAAGGGCACCAACTGAAGCTTGCAATTAATTGGATACTAAAACGTATAATATATGGCCGGTTAATGGCTAATCTCTGCACGACACCTGTTATCGTGAGCTTAGATGTATAAAAGAACACGCGAGGCCATATTCCCGTGTGCTACCTTGAGCAACAGGTGCGTGCATACTATAGTTATTTGTATGTACTAGCAAGGAGGGTAGAGACCCTCCTTGGTACTACTACTAGTAACTAAGATATGATCAGGTAACCGGGACAAGAGACGTGATCAGGAATCAGTGGACCAAATATGTACATAATACATGTATAATGGAACAGAAACTGGTCGAAGATTTACCCCAAACAAAGATGGGCCTCTGCTATTCGTTAATTGTGTATTCAAAAGCGCATCGCTATTTTTGATTGACGGATACTCATAGCAGATAATACATGTCGGTCGGTACATTATCCTTTTCATTCGATCCACTTGTTCTTGTTAGTGATGATTGGTCATTTTGCATGCCAGATGCCACCGAACAATAGTCATGGAAACCAGCGTATTATTATGGATACAAACACATACTTTTCATCTTCAGCTTTTGGTACCCGGAATTTGCAATCGTAAACGACGCAACAGTTCGGGACATGATGGAGTGACTTTTCCAATATTTACGTGGTACTTAAATTGAATGAATGATTAAATAAACAAACAAATCAAGTAAATGAATAAATCAACAATGCTATATGTATATATGTGTTTGTAGTATAGCACCCATATGGTTTATTTTTGAATATTGGCTGTTGATTGCTTTCGATGGAATTTGGCATATTCAAGACAGAGCAGTACTACTTTGCCTATCACTCTGATTATATTGTACTTTTATATAATTGTATGCCATTGTTAAACCTAGCTATCAGTTTCTATATTAATCCATTGTTAATGGAACAGGCCTGGGACCCGTCTCATTACATTGGTTGAACCTCGGGATAACGGAGATGACGTTGGCATAATGTTCATACGATATGATGTGGTGTGCGCAGGCAGTAGGGGAGTAGGAAATATTCATATTAATTATAGAAGCGATTGCCGATGAATATATATGATCATTTTCCAATTATATATATATATTTAAATACATTTGTTTCAACTGGATGGCCCTATAGTACATCGAGATGTCACTAATGGGGGGGGGGGGGGGGGTCTGCAGAACATGGAGTGACACACAAATTGTATATTACAAAACACACAGGACAAAACAAGAACAAAGTTACCAAATTACCAGAGAAGCTGTACACATGTTTCAGATATGTACCCCATACACAAAAATCAAAATAATTAAACTCACCAGAATGCAAAACCAAGCAAAATAGCTCACTGCAGGTAAAATGTGCACATATACGTCCCTGCTTACAATAACGCGGACTTCAGAAAAAACTTTATGTAAATCAGAGACTAACTCCATTGAAATGACTGCTTATGCATGACAGAACCAAAATATGAAGCGTCTTGTGTCTACGATGTATCTGTGGAAAGCCTCACAAATTTGTATGTTGAAGGGAATGGAAAATTCGTCGCTACCAAAGAGAAGAATATGACTTGGTCTGTCATTCGCTATGTGTATAATCAGATTCGGGTGGACGCCGGGAGCAATAATAGGGATGACGGAGTTGAGGAGTTTAATTCTGTAAGTTGAATACTTTGGACAAAAGAACAGAAAATGTTGCAGATTTTCAGTGGGGAAGGAACAAGAACATGTAGGTTGTGGGATGATGTTGACTTTAAAGAGATCAAAGTTAAGTCTGGAGAATCCTAGACGAAGCTGCCTATGACAAATCTTGGGAAATCTGTGTCCTTGAGTATAGTAAACAGGAATATGATCCACTGCTAGTAGAGTTGCTTTCCGTTTTGATTTCAATATTTGGAAGGAAATTGAGTCTCTTATGTTAGAAGAAAGATTGTTCCACAGCTTGATAGTGTCATGTTTTTAATGGCAATCTTTATATTACAATTTCTGGTTTTAAAGTGTTTACTGTATAACAAAAAAAAAGACACCGGCGATCTAGCGCCGAAAATCATTTAATTACTGTTATCGGATTGGACAAGTAAATTTCACGCCAACTTTTACACTGTCGATGTCCTCGAGAACATAGTAATTTTTTGTCATTATTTTGACAGCTATGATGTGCGGCAGATCGATACAGCATCTGCGATTTCATAAATTAGCAACCTTGGCAAATACTCTTCACCAAACTACCAATATATATATATGTATATATATATATATATATATATATATATATATATATATATATATATATATATATATATATATATATATATATATATATATAATTAGCTGGACCGGTTCCTAAATTGCAGTGTAAGGCGGACCACACAAATACCTAGTATAAGTAGCATAATCCCAACCAAAAGCACTTTTTGTGTCCCATTGAGTACAAGATACATAAAAGCCTATTTTTTCAGTATTAGGTTAACCATATATAAATAGATATAAGCATAAAGATGACCATGCTTAGGGGTACCAGTGTTTGGTTCCCTCAAGACAGACAGACAGACCGACACACATGCACACACATATGCGTACATATATATGCCAATATCCAGCAAGTTAAACCTTTCAGTGTAAGGTTATAGATCGAATCTACAGAATTCTCCGGCAAGGTTTAGGCAGAATGCGTCCAGAGAGCTGCGAGGAATACTACTGGCCTTGACAAACTGAGGTATACTATTGATTGAAGCTTGGGCGTGCGGCGCTTGAATCAAAGGTCTATTTTACGAGGGATTTGAATCTGGAATTTTCGCAACAATTCAGATCAGCGGGAATGCCATCGGTAACCTCTTGAACAACTTGCGTTTTAAATAAGCCATTCTCCAGTAACTGGATGGTGAGCCTAACACACATGGTTTACGCACTTGAAGGTGAAAATAAGCACTTACATCTATGAGGATTTATTGATTTCTATTGAAAATATACATTATTTCTTCTTTGTTTATTTCGGGAAGTTTCAATACACGCCTTTGTCTTCTCAGGGGGCGCGATTTGTGTCATTGATTTTTATCCGTGGACCATCACTTGATGCAGATTTACATTAACCTCTGTTGTACCGTGGAAATGTTACACAAGGGATAGGCACTGATCTTCGGCAATGAAAACTTGAAATTGTGTTTTATCATGAAGTGGGCATGTAAATGACTACCCATTGAAGGTTTAGAAATGGGGATCTGTTTTATTTCACGGATGACACAATAAGGCAGGGTTCCCACAGTCTTAATTTGTAAAATTGATGACCAAACGTGCCACAAAAATATAAACTGACCAAAGTTATGTTAAAAGTTAATGATGTCATCGTATTGTTCCCACTCATTATTTTACACGAATGAAGAGTGCAGTGGCAATAATGTTTAACCATGGGATTTTATGGTTATATTTTTATCACATATCTTTACATACTTCAGTGATCAGTTCCATTACATTTGTGTTGGTTAATCACCTCGGGACAGCCGCTTTATTCGTGCAAAATAATGATGCTGAGGCCGAAGGTTTGTCCCAGATAAAGACAAGCTGTTCAATGAGAGAAAGCTTCAGCATTATTAAGTCGACTGGTCTGGACGCTATATGTAATTGTGCGTTGTCACTGCCAACTCTTTATCTGTTTCATTACCACTCTTTAACCATTAACCATGGAAGCAAAGTGGAGGATAGCAATGCCAAATTTTATGTTCTTTTCGTAAAGAACAATGCCAAACAAAATACTCAGCTCCGTGGCATGGGGCGACCACGTCAAAGAGTGTTAAAAAGCAAACAAACAAACAAAATGAAAAATTAAAAAACACCAACCAACCCCCCAAACAACAACAACAACAACAACAACAACAACAACAACAACAACAACAACAACACGTGTGGCTTCCACAATGTATACATATGGCTTTAAAAAGTAATAATAATATTAAAAAATAAGTACAAACATAGATGCTGTTATTTATTCCTGTAATTATTCATAAATAATAATGATAATATAACTTGTGATACCCAGATTCAGGATAGATAGAAAACGTCAAGTACGTTAATGTAGAAGTAAATATATTCGTCTCTACCGTAAAAAAAATCACGTGAAGCACGAATAAATTTGAAAGTAAGTGGAAAAGGCTCTGCGCAATAAAACGTATTTTGAAGGTTTCACGAGTAAATCGTTCACATTATGCACATTTACTTGATTGTAAGTTATGCCCAAAAAGACTCGTATAATATTACAACGGATAAAATATTATGCTTGTAAAGAAACAAAGTAAAAGTATATACCATAATGAACAAGATGATAAATGAGACTGGACTGAAAAATATAGGTCGTCATGCTCTCGTGTATCTAATTCAGGATATTTGACATTCCCTGATGTTATGCAAATTTTCCCGAATTCGTCGGGCAGGTATATATATATATATATATATATATATATATTATGTTCGGAACGAGTGGGACTCGAACCTGCAACCTTTGGCACCAGTCGCCTAGCTGAAATGGGAAACGGACATATCCAATCGACCAAATCCCCATTCTTAAAAAAGAATGGTTCAATGGAGGTAGTTATGTGCGAGTGCCATATCAACACGGTTATGCGGTATATTTACTGAGTCGGCATATATTTCCAGAATCGGAGACTTAAATCCACCAGCATTAAGGAAATGCCTAAAATATATATTTTATGTTCGGAACGAGTGGGACTCGAACCTGCAACCTTTGGCACCAGTCGCCTAGCTGAAATGGGAAACGCACATATTCACTCGACCAAATCCCCATTCTTAAAAAAAGAATGGTTCAATGGAGGGAGTTATGTGCGAGTGCCATATCAACACGGTTATGCAGTATATTTACTGAGTCGGCATATATTTCCAGAATCGGGGACTTAAATCCACCAGCATTAAGGAAATGCCGAAAATATATATATTTATAATATATATATATATATATATATATATATATATATATATATATATATATATATATATATATATATATATATATATATAATATATATATTCCAAAACGAGGTTGTGTGTTTTCATAGTCATTAACTTTGGAGTATGCGAGAAATTGTGAAAATTGCAATGGTACTTAAATACTTAAAATCGCCGTCAAAGCTTGGAATACGGAATTTATCGTGTAAAGAACGTGGAGTACTTTCCCGCCTCTGTATTTTTTGTATCGCAAAATTGGCACACTGTCTCAGTGTGTGTATGTGTATACGGCGTCTGAAGCATGGGAAGGTCAATTCATTAAATTTAGCAGTCATAAAAATCCAACGGAAAATCATCATCTTTGGCCTACGTACAACTGACCTTTTTTGATCAATGCAATCAGATGTTCATCTTCTGAGAAAGGAAGAGACAATGATGCATCTATTGTTTTCCGTTATTACAAGTGCAACTTGCATGAATTCAATACATCAGAATTTCAGCGTTGCCAGAGACACAAAGGATAGTAATTTCCGATGCTAATTACTGAATATGGTATGGGAAGAGTTGTCTACTCCAGACCCCCAGTGTCTGGCAAAACTGTCTTTGACAGCCACAGGTGTTCACAATAGACTGACGAGACCTCTGGGTACAGCCAAGGTGGCCACACGTGTAGCCTCCTTGGTACAGACAACCAGGGACGTGCTATAGCACGTCCATGAGACAACCGTAGTCAAAAAAAAAATAATGTTCCTCAGGTTCTGACAAGCGTGTACATTTGCCGATGCATTCCAGCTTATTGCATCACTCGGATTTAACTGAGTAAGTGTCACCATGAACTGAAGTAGCAAAGCAATTAAATTCCCTCGATGTACAGGGGATAGGGGGTCGGGAGGTCGAGGAATTTTCTCCTACTAGCGTGCTGGGCATTTCTATTTGTTGTACTTGCGTAAAATGGAGGCTTCTTTCTTTCTTTCTTTCTTTCTTTCTTTCTTTCTTTCTTTCTTTCTTTCTTTCTTTCTTTCTTTCTTTCTTTCTTTCTTTCTTTCTTTCTTTCTTTCTTTCTCTTTCTTTCTTTCTTTCTGTCTTTCTTTCTTTCCTTCTTTCTTTCTTTCTTTCTTTCACCTTTTACCAGGTCATAAATATTACCTGTACCCCCTGGGCACTAGGACTCCCACCCCGTACCCCTTCCTATTGGCGCTCCCACTATTGCTTCAAATAGCTACAACTTGTCCCCTCTCTCCTGGAATCCTAAATCCATCACTTGTTTATTTGATGATCGGCTGTAAAGTGGCGTTATAGCTGAAATGACTTCGTGATCAGCTTTCCATTTCTGATAACACGGGGTGGACGTAGTGAATTATCGTGACAGTTACGGCTGCTCTGCCTGTGGTGGTTATTACAATATTCACTCGCCTCCCAAACGGTATCTCACACATGCGACATGGCTGGCAGGTGAATATCGCGATAACCACTTGAGGCGGAGGCGAGTGAAATGTCACGGTATTTATATATAGTGTCTCACATATTGTGTCCAACTTTAATTATTTGTATGGAGCTCCTGAAGCTATTTTTCTCATCATGTTTTTGTCGCTTATGACTGATCACTGTTTGTTCACTGGCCGAAGAGAAGGAAATATTTATGAGAATTGCGACTGGTTTCGCTATTGTCGTGACTTATTATGTAGAATATTTATAAATAATTTCTCGCCATAGCGCTTTGGTGACTCGGTTACATTCATTAAATGATAATTATCGTCGATGCTGTTTTCTGGATGGAGTTCACGGACTCCGCAATGGAAACCATGGGTTTATGTATAAGTACAGTTACAAGTGCAACAGAGAAGACCAATATCACATGCATGGTGTACCTGCGGCGTTCTTGTCAATACGCTTCCTTATTACATGCTATTATTCGTTATTTTGTGTATTGAATTCTATGATTGATGGTAATTCAAGGTCCAGCTACTGAAAGAAAGTTTGTGCCATCATATCTTGGTGCCGGCCTGTATGAATTCGCTGCGGGAGAGTAGCTGAGTTTCGATCGATGTTTTGATGTGACTAATATGTGATTCTGTTCCTTCCATCAATGTCAGGAAATGTGGAAATAGAATAAGGGCCGGGCTTCCTGTACAGTCACAAAAATAAATTTGTCTGTTTGAAGAGCAACAAATTTCTGTCAAGCCACTCACTGTGCAGTGAAAAACGGAAAACTTAAAACAGAAGGAAAAAAACGCAAACAAACAAACAAACAAACAAACAAACAAACAAACAAACAAACAAACAAACAAACAAACAAAACAAATAACCTCAAGGGCTGCCATTCGGTGATCCCAGGTTCCACTATTGGCGGTACTTGTATATCTTAGTAAGACACAGACAAGGCATGGTAGGCGTCGGCACTTATAATCGGTCGGTTAAAATTTGTATCACAAATGCATGGGTTCCGGAGTCTTATATATACTTGTTGCGGGTAACGTGTCTGAAAATACCAACATATGGCTTGACCAGAATGTGTGTCACGCTTATGTCGCAGTTAATTGTAACGATCGATATAACCCTGACGTGCCTAATTTTATCATTTAATTGTCGCTACAATATTAACACATTCACGGGGAAATCGGTTGACCCTGACATAATATGTCTGAAGTTAACACCATCGTCCAGTGTCAAAGAATGTTCGGTCCCAGAACAGAATGCCCCACCCCATTCCGTGCCCCATTCACTCAATTGCCATCATATCATCCATTCACCAACATAGCTATTGCCACATATAGTCCAGATGTCTTGTGTGGTGTTTTGCAAATGATAAGTGTTTGACATGATTCGCGAATTTTGACAAATCGACATTCCTTGAAAGATGCATATACATGCAGTACATTAACCTCAAGATGTTCCAATTTAATTTGTTCAAAGGAAAATAGCACGGGGATCATTTCTGATATACCCAAATGTTTCAGATAGAAAATCCCCTTTCTAGTTACATGGCCGACAGTTAGATTGGCCTAAATGTTCTGCAACAGAATGCCCTCCTAGAAATTGATGTATTTGGAGGACACCCAAATATTCTAGAACCAAAAGGCTTTTCTACCTTCATACATGCGTAACAAACTACATTACCATGATATATGTCGGGGGTCCAAATTATCTAAAAAAAAAAAAAAAAAAAAAAAAAAAAAAAAGAAATATTATTTGCCAATTAGATGGTATGCCACTTTATTTGTAGCACCTGTTACTGAAGATGAGCTGCATAAAACCATCAAGTTTTTAAAGTGTACTTCTTCAGGATGGGATAAAATTGACACCCGGTTATCAAGAGTTTTGCTACTATGATTACCAAACCTCTATGTCATTTGTGCAATTTATCTTTTACACAAGGAGTCTTTCCTGATGAGTTGAAAGTGGCTGAGGTCATTCCACTATTTTAATCAGACAATCCTACTTTATTTTCAAACTATAGGGCAGTATCTCTACTGTCTGTATTTTTAAAAATTATTACAATATTCTTTGGTGGTCTGCATATAAATCTAACCTAAATCCAATAATTATTCTACAAAGAAAAACATTGAAACTTGCACTAAATTTACCACATCGTTCCACTTCTAAGCACATGTTCCATAATGTAAATTTATTATCTTTTTGGCACATAAATTTTTTGCAAGTGTCTTTATTTATGTGTAAATTCATCAATGGTATTCTTACAAGTTATGTTTTAAATTCTTTACAGGAAAACAAACACAAGATCACGGTTATGATTTAAGAAACATTTCGCAGTTAGTCTTACCCCAAGCAAAGAAAAAGGTGTTGAGAAAAAGCATTGAATTTAGCTTACCGTTTACTTGGAACAGTTTACAAGAAGATCACGAGTTAGGAAACAATATATTTTCATTCAAATTATTTGGCAAAAACTTTAATTTCAAATACATTTACAACGGCGTTGTTACCAATTTATTACATAAACATCTTGATATATCATGATATTTTCTTGTATTTGATCTTTGCATATTTGTTTATATGACCTTCTATGTGTACTAGTAATTTTGTTATTTAAAGGTTCTTTTCAGCCTTTTGGAGTCTCCGTTAATCCTCTCCATATGATTGATATATTGTATATATGTATCATGAATTTGGTCGGATGATTTGATCGTGAACATTGGTTGTATAATTTCATTGTGGAGAAATTATATATATATATATATATATATATATATATATATATATATATATATATATATATATATATATATATGTTATGTGTGTGTGTGTGTGTGTGTGTGTGTGTATAGACTTGGTTAAGCCAGAAAGAGCTGCTTTTATATATTTTGTTATTGCCAGTTTTGATTAGACGTGGTTTAGTAATGTTACGTCTTTAAAGACTTGGTTTCTATAGCTACAGCTACCTTTATGTCATGCTGTTGCAGTCTTAAGAGTTGAAGTGCGAATTAAGAAAAGGAGCGCCTTTGAAAATCGTGCGCTCCAGAATATTTGTGTCTAATGACTGGCTCTTGCAAGATGTTCTTTCAAATACGATCCTTTGAATGATCAACTGTGAGAACAATTTACCTTGGACTGACATCAGCTGTTACTGGGGAAACCCTATCGTCTGTGCCGAACATTTTCACGTGTGAAGAAGACGCATCACTACAGACATGTATTATCTTGCTATTTATGGAATATAAGGTCGGCAAACGAGTGCTATGCCAATAGTTCTCATACATGAATATTATGCCGGTAGCCCTCACAGTTTGGATTAGTTTAAACATAGTTATTTTGACTGGATTACCCAACAGTACACAATATTACTAATCTGGGGGTGTTCCAGACAAGGAGGCGCGCAAAATGATATATACAAGACGCATAGGACAATACGATGTACAAACATGTGACTATGCACTCAGGTCGACATGCTGTAATACAATAAAACAACAAACTCAATATTTAAGATTCCAGTCCAATAAAAAACATGCATATGCACACAAACGGACTTAGTAATAAGCGAATACATCCTCAACACAGGGAGCGACTGAAGGGGAGGTTATAGCCTGCTGGGCGCGGACGAAGCACCCTGGCTGCAAACTCACAATGCCACTGTGGAGCCACCTGTGCGCCCAGCAGCTTGGGTGTTCCTTCCCGCCTTGTCATTGTGGACCCACCTGTGGAGTGTTGGCCCATGTGTGGGGGCATTATAAGGGGGGGGGGGTCTTATAAATGTATTCTTACAGACCTGTTGGATGAACCAATGATCTGAAGTATAATTATAAATGCGCAAATGAGACACGATAGAAAACATGGTAGCATTAAAGGTACATGCATTGAATATATAAATACACTGCAATGGTATATGCTGATTTCGTATACATATGGGACAAGATACTACCCTTTTACAATATAAATCGGTGTGTTTCAACAATAAAAATTTGCATTGCTCTGAAAATTAACACAACCATATTCAAGAATTGGGCGAACCATTGACAAATATAATCTTTCCAGTGTTTTTCGGGATAACGTAAACTTGAATCTACGAAGAAGTCCGGTACGCTGGCTGGCTTTGTCTGTGATGCGTATGACATGCGCACGCCAAGAGAGATTGTTGGCTAGAGTAGCTCCAAGGTGAGCATGGGTGTCTTCCTCTGGTATGGTGGTACCACCTAGAAGGACGGGAGATGATGAAGTTTATTGATTTTGGCCGAGAAAATAACTGAAATGGATTTTATGGCATTAAAAACCATGCCCATAATTTGCCCCGGTGGCAGAATAGATAATTGAAAGGTTTGTGTTCAAGTGGTGTGCTGAGTCGGTAGGGTTTTGAACTATCTCAAGTATGCTAGTGTCTTCGGCGAAAATGCGGACATCACAAGTCAAGTCATCTACAATATCATTTATACACACAAGGAATAATAAGGTACCCAGAATTGATCCCTGAGGTACGCCGGCTGGACAGGAAGCCGAGAGGAGGTTTGCCCGTGGACAACACGTTCAAAGCGGTTTGAGAGGCAAATGTTTATCCACCTGAGCAGTCCTTCGGATAACCCAAGCTGTCGTAGTTTAAAGAGGAGGCCTACGTGCCACATTTTGTCAAAGGCTGTCGAGATATCTAAGAATACCATTCTGGCCTCCTTGTTTTTTTCAAGCCCATTGTAGATATTGTGGAGAATACTTCTTAGTTGGTTGGTAGTTGAATCATTAGCTTTAAACCCGGAGTTCTTGTCAGTTAGTAGGTTGTTGCCTGCTAGATATTCATAAAAAAATTAAAGACCAGTCGCTCAAAAACTTCAGGTACTTTACACAGCAAGGAAATTGGACGATAGTTACTTTTGATTTGTTTATTCAATTTTTTAAACACATGGCAGATATTTGAGCGTTTCCAAGAATCAGGAAATTAGGAGACACTGAGAGACAGGTTGAAAAGTTTTGTCAAGGGTTTGAAGATGGTGTCGGCAGTATTTTTAGGAGAATATTACATATATTGTTGGGGCCTGATGCAGAAATTAATCTTAATGATAGTAAAACTTTCCATACACTTTCTTCATTCAGTGTGAAATCACTCATGCGTGCCTTAGTACAATAGGTAAAGTTTGGCAGGGGTGGTGCATCACCATCGGTATGAGTAACGCATTTACTAGGGAAGTAAGTATTAAATACGTCACACTTTTCGGTAATGCTACAGATAATTTTACTTTCTTCAATAATGGGAGGCATGTCTTCATGGATTTTGCATCCACGGAAGGACTTAGATAAGTTACCCATTCTTTTGGATTCATATTTTTCTTATCTGATTGTGTACGTAGTTTAGAAAAGTAGGAGTTTATTGAGACTTTTAATGCATTGACAACCTTATTGCATAGCTTTTTGTACTCCTGATAAAACCTGTCAATGTTGGCCTGTTTGGGTGTGGGTTCACATGCGGCTTTCCATATTTGGAAGCCATTAAGTAGATTGTAATGATTTGTTTCTACATCAATAGAGAATTTCAAAGTAATCAGAACAATGGTAGTGATTAGTCTGAACTGGCCAATTCTTCTCTCTGGCTGATGGTTTCCTGTTTCCCATGAATGACCCTTGTCAATTGGTTTCCAGAAGTCATGGACTAATGACTGTGCAAACAATGACATGCTTCATTATCATGCCCATGCAAACAAACCCCATATGCTCGGCACTGCTTTAACTTTTCAGTGTAAACAAAAGTTTTGAGATCAATTTTCTGATATAAATTTTATGTTTACACATCTGAGTTTTTGGGAGCATGTAGTTTAAATATCAAATTATTCAAAAATATGAAAAAGTGATTAGAGGTTACCCAAAGGTGCTGACTTCAGATCTTCCGCCTTAAGAGGCCACCTCCTCTCCCGGTTGGGTGGTCTCTTCTGAAGGGAGGTTGAAAATTATCAATATGAAGCAGTAGGTCTGGATAACGCTCAACTAGCTAAGTTTCAGACATAGTAATTATATTAAAGTTTTCATTTTGAGCGAGGCATTGTATTCCATATTTTTCCATCACTTTTGATGCTGCAAACGTTGCAATGACATAACTTCAATTGATTAGCAGTATAAGTATCACTAAGATGGGTTGGGATGAACGTCAATGGATAAAGCAAAGTTTTTGTATAGTACGTATAAGATATGTCGGGAGCACAAGGATCCACAGAAAATAAAGTTTGCAAGTAGCATTACCATAATACAGTAGGAACTAGTGATCTGATTGCTAACTAAAGGACAAGCAAAGTAATCAGAATGCGTTTCATACGATACATAACCAATTATGAAGAGGCCAACGGCCATTCTATATTGCTCTGTGCTACAACTCATAGAGACCAGAGTAAAATGAAAATCCGTCCTGCAAAGTCCCTGTATAATACAATAAGATAATGAACCTCAACCAGAGGATTGAGATAAACCCAACGGCTTGTGTGTTGCTTGCTCTATAGTCAGACCAAGCAGATTGACCTTCACACCATACAGTTACAATGTATTAAAGTTTCACTGGAAATACCATGTAAAGTACCATAGTCATGAAATTAAACATACGTGTGTAGGATAGACCAAAAAACTGATGTGTTCAGCCAGTCGGGCACCTGATATCTATGAAACCATAGAGCTTCAGTGTACTAGTATTTTGGACTTCCAAGCAGTATCATAGTAAGTAACATAGTCAAAACATGGAGCGGGAACGTGTGAAGTAACAAGATAACAAAACATGAGACGGTAAGTGCAAGAAGTTGAAAATTGAATGAAAGAAACATGTAAAACTGATACGAGCATGTAAATGGACAAACTGGACTGTTGTGGAAGAACAAAAATTGCTATTGTAGGACTGCATGTAATGTGTTATTGATTTCAGGGATTCCCAGACAATTTTTATCGCCTTCTGAGCAGATTCAGCTCTCTGCTCTGTTTAAGGTTTTAGAGCCACAGGTCAATGTGCTCTGAAAATGACATCCCATCAAATTCGACTTTTTGTCAAAATCAGTAAAATATATTTGTGATCTTCCATCATACCAGGTGACTTTGTCGTAACCTTTTTATTTTTTTAGAGAAAATTAAACCTAAAATTATTCATCCCTGCAAGCATCTGTCAAAAGTCAAGTCAGGTGCCAGTGTCTATTTTGATATGCTGATCCACCTAAGCACCAACCAAGGTATGTGCACTGGCGCATGATTTTCCGTTACGCACACAGAAACTGGTCTAATTAGATACCCGTTTATTTAGCAATATAAGCCACAGTCATACTCATGATCACAAGAGCATTAAGCCCTTCACATGTAAAACAAACAAGCTGAAACCACACAATGGCTCAAGCTTATGCAAGACAACATCAAAAATTTTATTTCCTATTCATTTCATTTTTTTTCATTGTGACAACACATCCAATGGCAAGCTCTTTGCACGATTATACCGTATACAGAAGAACAATGGGGGGGGGGGGCAATAGATTTCATGTCATGGCCCATTGCTCTTTCAAATCTTCTCTTTCCCCTTTCACTGCAGGTTTCTTGGAGACATATTTTTACATGACATGTTAAATTTTGTGACAGCCTAGTTCAACAAGTATTTGATCAACTCTTAAAAACTCAGTGAGATTTGGACGGTAGGAATATACCTTAGGAAGTAATATTTTAGTTTTTAGATACTCTATTTCTTTATATTAAATTTTGTAGCTCCAAAAATGAAGTTCTCCGAGTCTGACAAAAACCATTTGAATGCTCACAAAATAAAAATATTCATGTTAAAAGAAAAAACAAAAATTGCCATCCAAAGTTGAATTTAAGGTATAATTAAGCAAATTTTCAAGCTTGCATCTGTTATATATTTGAAGGAATCGTGTCGCAAAGTGTAAATGGGACCCCTTCACAAAAGCACCGCTGATGTTTGAGCATAATAACTTACCGTCTTTATGTTCACGCGAGGGGAAACTATGCACTTGTACAAAACAGAAAATGTATAGTTTTGAAAGCGTAGATACAGAAATATAGTCAGTTCAGTGCATTTAAAATGGAAGTGCTCTGCAGGTGTCAGGATAGCTCTGCTACCTTAATTTACACCCAACTCAGTGAATTACCAGCCCTAGGAAAAAAACCCCAAACTCTTATCTCTTTCAGAAGCAGAGTTCTGGAGTTAACGTTACTAGACATAATTTAGCATCAGAGATATCAGAATCTTTGAAACAACATCGGTTTTTTTTGACACAAAACCGGCAGAAACAATTTAGAGTGATCGAAGCCAGATGTACGTCGTGTCGCAGAGGTGTGCCTTTACAAAATTAAACTGCGTTTTAGCCCCTACAAATGGAAATTATATCGCATGAATTCCTTCCGCTATGCCACAGATTTTTGTTAAGATACGTTGTCGAATATACTAAAATTTTTGTTCCTTCTCAAGTTTTAAAAACTGGGGGCTAGCTCGGTGAGCTAAGTTTAGGAAGTGTTACCTGGATTTTGATAATTTTAAGTTGTCAGAAATCAGAAGGGTGGGTATTTCGTCTCCTGTTTCATTTATTTTTACACATCGGAAACATTATTCTCTTCCTATTGGCTTTAAATGTTCGAAGATAATTCATGGGTAACATGCTAGAATCGGATCTAACTCCGGTAATATTTGTACCTAGATCATTATTATTTATCTTTGTCAAATGCATTCCCATACAATACCATCTTTTGACACGAGAGTATATTTCAAATATACTAAAAGACTGAGGTTGATATGCTTTATGTTCTAAAAAAGTTCATCCATGCATTCTACGATACTCCTTGAGAAGCAAAATCCACGTAAGACACCTATCTTTTTATTCACAAGTATATTTTATCTGTACAATTTAACATTCGTTGTAAAACGTTTACTATTGCGTATTATTACTTTTAGTCTCTCTGTCCATTTATGTGTTACGCTGCAATGTTTTTTGGCGAGTGAATTAGAATCAAATGCCAAACAAATCGTGTTACCAATCACTATTGGATTTGCTCCAAGGATTAGGAAGCAACGTTGTTCTGCTTTTGCTATTAGGAACCCCAGATGGGTATAGCGCCTTGAGGGTCTTTAGAGTCGACCTGTTGATCTAAGACAAGAATTTGAGTGACCGATGATCTGTGACTTAGATTTTTGTAACCTGTACTCCACAAAAAATGACCACGTGACCTGCTGTATCCTCCTATTACATAAGGTCTTTTTTAATTTTAAGTATTTGTTTACCTGCAAAGAGTATCTTTCGTTTTCATGTTTACAAGCCTTAACGCTATTCCATGTACAGATTTTCTCCAACCAAAACCTCCCCATGTAAAACCTAAATGGGCTGTACATTGAGCCAAAGAGATTTAACAAAACAATTATCACATTTCCATTGCGGAAGTTGAAATTTTCGGCAACAGACATGGCCTAAATACTTTACATCATTTGTTATATTATCTAGTGACAACTGTCTCGAGAAGACCTTGTATTGCAAATTTTAACGTTCATGACACACACACACACACACACACATATATAAATATATATATGTATATATATATATATACATATATATATATATATGTATACATATATACATATATATGTGTTTATATATATATATATATATATATATATATATATATATATATATATATATATATATATATATATATATATATATACTTTAATGAGCTGGGGGGGTTTTTGTAAGTTTTTTTGTGTGTGTTTATTTTGCAACCCACACCCGACATTGCTTCTGTATTGGAATTCATCATCCCATATGATAGATTATCAAAACCACATCGTTTTTCAAAAACGTTTTGTGACTTTACTGATTTTTAAAATAAATTTCTGTGAATTGTACATTCGTATCCAAAACGTCAACCCACCCCTTTTCAGTGAGATTCATTTTTCTTATCATTTGGTTTTCACAATTTCCATCAAGGTATTTTTGTCCGAAAAATTTAACGTGTGTATATTTTATTGATTTCCGTTTAACTTGATATCTAATGCATGTCAGATCAGGATCAGTGTCATCAATACTGATGAAAGCGGGCTTGACACAATAATTTCAGAATAACACAATGCTCGTTTTTAAGAGCAGGGTGTAATTTGGGCAGACCTAAGGTCAATCAAAAAAATTTTGTTTTGTTGCATAATGAAAAAACATAGGATACATTTAGTGAAGACCGGGGTCTGGACGGGAGAGATTCTGAGCAACCAGGAAACCAACTGCGACGCATCCGGAGTACGCTAAAGAACATTCTTGCTCCTCCTTGTTGAAGCCTGTGACCCAACAGTGCCATGTTTACGATTGACATGTGTACAGCGTTTACAAAAATAGTTGAAAATACCTGCTCTGTCAGTACTTTTTCTGATTTTGGTACATTCATTGGATGCCGCACTTGAAAACTGCTAGATCATTAGTCTACCATATGGTAAGAGGTGCAGGTCTTCCAGCACACTAAATGAGCTAAAATATGTTTTAGTATTTACATTAGACCGAACAGCAGCCATGTTTTCACCTGCAGGCGATGCAGTCCAGCAACGAGTCTTGAAGGCTCCGTTTCAGACTCCAACGCCACGTGTCAAAACCACGAATATCCAAACCCCAGGGGCCATGGATGGACCAAAGGTGAAAACGGGATCTTAGATTTTTAAAATAATCTGCAGGAAAACGCTTGTGCTCCAGTACTCAAGTCAGGGTCATCGTTCATGTCTATTACAAGGATGCAAACTGCAGTATCCAGAGGGAATGTCCTTGTCTCTTGGCGGGACAGCCCTGTATTGAAATGCGCTCTGGCACTGGCTGAAAACTGTCCACCAGCACAGGGTGATACGTGTGATGATGAGATCGCTAACACCGAAGGCTGATGTAATTCTAAATATAAATGAACGCTTCAAGTCTTGCGGAAAATGGGTGGTTTTCACATGTGTACGATTGTTCTTTGCCAAACGATCGTGAGAAATCCAGTTTTGCCCTCCCGTGTTTAACTTTTTTTTCAGAATGTAAAGTTTATCTATGGTTGGCTTTTGAATTAAGGATAAACTGGCATGCATGGCAGTTATTCTCACTGTACACTATTTCTAGAATTTTCTATGCATGGTGTGATACGCATTAGTTGCAGCATATTTGTACCAAAACTCTGAATTATTGAATCATTGTCTAAGATTAACTGAGTCCGCGTTCAATGCAAACTCTGACCGCACATTCTTCACTTAACTGCTTAAAACCAGGAGTCCGTTCAGGGTTTGCGAACATTTTGCATTTTCCACAAATGTATTGCCGGTTTCTGAGACACATTCATTGTTCTGTACAATTGAAAATGTAGTCAAGGTGTCATAGGAGGGTTTGACTGCAAAATTGTGTGCCGGAAATTTTCAGTGTCTAGGAGGTCCAATTTCCACCCCATAATAAAACTCCAAATGTTAACAGAAAATTGCCTGAATTTCACTTGCACTGGTTTATATAGTTTTTTCTTGTGTCAAAAGTTCCATTTTACAAATGTATAGGTATTATCAGGGGTCAACTGAAAAGTACCCTGGCATCGTGGACAAAGCAGTGATTTTACATACATTTAAAATAAGGGGGTAAGGGTAAGACGTTTTGCTTCGAAACTAACTTCGAGAAACTTGAGACAATATTTTATATGTCCCTTGGTAGTCTAATGCCCAAGGTAAGTTTTGTCGCATGAAGAGGCAACATTAGCCCCGAAATTGTAGGTTGTAAATGACATTCTCAGGAGTGAGAAAAATAAAAAATAATGTTGTTAAATTGTGCTAATTCTTTGAAAAAAATCCTGCCGAAATATCTAGTATCGTAAGTGTACTTCTATTTCAATAGATTTCCCTCAATATAAGCCTATTTTCATCAATTGTGGTCAGCAGATATTGACAATTTTTATATGCAAGCCCTCACATGGAACTTTATTGACATTTACAAGCACTATTTTATTAAAAATTACCAGTAAGATATACATGTCAATAAAATGTGAATAAAATGCATGATCAGAACCATCAATGATATCTGATAAGCCACTCCTCATTAAAAATGGGTTGTATCTTGTTCCACCTCGGGGAGGGGTGCTTGGGTAATTTTGGGCTTTGGCCACTAGCCTATGTATGAAAGTGTTGGCCTGTCCTGTAGTGGAGGAAACCGAACGATTCTGGGGAAGGAAAACACTGTAAACAGAGTAGTAGGAAATCTGCCGACTTGATTCAGGGTAGGTAAAACCATTTACACAAAGTAGTAGGAATATCTCCCGACTCGCTTCCTATGCCTTTCCTTGAACGATGTTACATGGGTAAAACACCAGCGTGTAACCGCGAAGTCGATCAGATACTCTGCGAGACAAAGTCGGATGTATCCTGCCCACGCGCTGGTGATAGTAAATGTCAATTAAAAAAAAAACTCCGCTTTTCTGCACTCGCATATTAAGTTAATAAAGGTGAATAAACTACAAAAACTAAACTGCATACTCTGCGGTAAACGCCGTGGGTTTAGCGTTTGATTTTCGCCAACAACACTTTTAGGTCAAACCAAGACGTTTTTCTGTATGGTATCATCCTGAAGAAATACAGTTGGGACACGTACTTGACTTTTGAGCTGCAGGTGACCAATCCGGAAGAAAATCAGATACGTTTGTGGAAAAACCGTAGTTACATTGCGCTTCAAAATAGCTGTAAACATTTTTAACCCTTTCGGCTGCTAATCGCAACACAAAAGCGCTCATCTGAATAATCATTTCACATTTCATGTTCAAATTCCTCGTAAACAGCTTCATTCAATGGAGTATGTTCCCTGTACGCCACACAGTAGGTTATATCACTCTGGTATACACCTGTTGCAGCTTGAGATATCCGACGATAAACTGAACCCGCTTCATTCATTGCTTTAAAATGTCATGTGACATAGGTAGCACGTGCTGCCCCCAACCATGCTGAATATTGTACCGGGCATGTCCTTTATTTGTCAGCATGCCTGTGCACTGTACAACGTGTTTGCGTGGTTGTGTGGTCGCGTATCGTCGGTTTTGTTACTCCTTTTGCATTTAAAATCTGTATATGTCTTGCTGCATTTGGTGCTTGGAGTACAAATTAATACTCGACAGGTTAGAACTAAAACAAGCGGCTGGACCATATAAGATATCCAAAACACGAAATGAACGGTCTTTGATAAGATTTACTTTCACTTCCAGGTGACGATCCAGGGATTCGATCCGGAGAAATTTAAGAAAGCCAACACCAAGAGGAAACCGGTATTTGTTTTTGTTTTTAACTTTGCCTCACCTTTTAAACCGAGTACCCAACCCCGGTTATAAATCGTACTAAAGTTGCCTTTTGAACTGAGAAGTGACAGGTAACGGTATTCCTCTGACCCTTACAACAAATTAAATGTATCAGAATGCAACTTTGTCACACTACAGTTACCACAAATGTAAATGTCGTCTGGTTTTTAAAATTTATTTCTGCATAAACTTTGCGATAACCCGACAGCTTGACGCACTGTGGTGGATTGCGCCCAAAGTACCCCAAGGAAAAAAAATAAAGTGGCTGTCTGACATTTTTTTTATGTAGGAAAGTCTTTTCGTGTTTTGAAACTCCAAAGTAATAAATTAAATGCACTTTAGCAAAATTGTCCCATAATTTTGTGCCCACTATCTTGGAATGGCATATTCTGAAGATTTTATCCATGCAAGCCAGAACTTATGTCATTGGATTTGACCACATCTGAAGTTCAAAGTCATGAGATTTCAACTTTTGTGTCCAAAATTCTATAAATATGATGATATAAAACTATTTCTTTCAGAGTTCATGCAGAAGCTCACGGCGCAGTTCAGCTGCTTCGAGCGAAGGTTAGTGGAATCAATCGTCCGTTGAACATTCTGGAATAGACGATGATGATGATTATTATTATCATTATTATTCGGATTTTATGACTAAATGTCAGGAAAACAACAAATGGATGAAAGCATCTTGAACTCGAATGGATGTTTTAAACGTCATATATTGTACATGCATATATATATATATATATATATATATATAAAACGTATATAAAAGAAAGTTGCCGCTATAGATAATTTCTCCATTAATTTTAGTTGTGTTGGTCAGAGAAGCTGAAGAATGTAAGTGATATTAATAGAAGATTCAGTTTTATATCAGCTTGAGTACTATAACATGATTTCCCAAGGGAAAATGTACTCCATTCGTGATGGTGTAATTTTTACCTAAGAGATAGTTTTGATGACAAACTCCTAAACTCCTGAATAACAGTTTATTAAAATAAACAAAGGATCTCTCTACAAGACAGTTCTACTTGGTAATTTATATATATAATATATATATATAAATATTATATACATATGTATATATGTATATACATATACATATATATATACGTGTATATATATATATATATATATATATATATATATATATATATATATATATATATATATATATATATGTATATATATACACCATCCAGGAAAGTTAATAAAATGTAGGAAATATTTAATAATCCTCTGCGATATATCAGTTGTTACAGAAATCAAAGCATGAGGTTGTCATTGACGGAGACTCTAACACTGATTTGCTAAATATACACAAGAAACCTATTTTCAGCTTCTATCTTGACAACATAACTGCCATATTTTGGTTTCTGTCCGCAAATACATCTACTCACAATATTGTCTCAACACCGAGGCATAATAGTTAACAATTTCTTGCTGACGCTCTTTATTACAGCTTATTGTATTTGCGTGTTTTTGTCCAAAACCACTCCCTAGTAGTCATTACCCTATTCCGCAGTCCGAACTCTTTACTTTCCATAAGCTATCCTGTCCCTGTCTAACTTATATACATAGAAGTTCTATTGTCCATATTGCACACGTTCCTCTGTAAAATTTTGACATAGGCTGTATTAGCCCAAATGATTAATTAAAGGGTCATCAGCGGGTAACTACTCAACATGTTTCGGAGCCTTTTACCCGTACATGTCTCTCTGAGTAGCGGCTCCTTGTCTAAGCTAAATATTCAGCAAAGACAACCCACATAAAAATGAATAAATATGAACGTGGCACTTGATGAATTAGCTAAATATGTGAAGTTTTGCTTATAAATGCAGAGCTTCATATCAAAGAGGAATACCTGTCAAACAAACCATAATTACCAAATATTCATAATACAGGTTCAGATAAGAACAATTTGACTTACCCCTGAACCAATATGTACCCTTTCTTGACTTACCCCTGAAGCAATATGTACCCTTATTACTACTCAAGCTGTCAGTATGAGATTTTCACCTATAGAATCTCGAGCCATTGTCCATCTTTAACACGTCAAAACATTATCCATATGAGAGAAACGGTCTCTAAGTATATAAATATTTTTCCTAGATTTCATAATTCCTTAAATAAGTTTCTAAATGAGATCTCAAATGCAAACTTGTATGAAAAACTTAAAACAGACCCTGATTCGAATCCAAATAAAAATCTTAGCCATGAAACCGTCTGTAAAGCTATAAATAAGCATATACACATAAAACACGTAAAATACAACAAACATACACATAAAAGATCGTGCTGGATTACTCGGGGGATTACAAAATCCATATCATTTTGGGACTATTTATACAGAAATATAAAAAAAATCAGAATTGCTCACAACGAAAAATACTACTACCTGAAATCAAATCATAAAATCTAACAATAAGATCTTGAATACCAACATCCCTCTAGCTAAAACGTTACCGTAATTACTGATTTCATAAATCCTAGAATGTCATTAGGAAAACCTGGTTGTCTGTTAATGACATTATAAATAGAACTAAGAACAAGAGGATTTTTTCTTATTCTTGCAATGTTAATGGACAGATGGGATCATATTAAGAAATCATAAATCAATTCAATAATTAGGCTCAAACGTTGATCCTAAAATGGCTTCAGAAATTAAATATTCCGGAAATAGAACTTTCAGAGACTTTTTGATACACCTATTCAATTTAGATTTGTCTTTCCAAATATTGCAGATTATGGTATAGCCAAAATAACTGACTGCCTCAAACCGACATCCAGCTCTGGATATGTAACTACCTTCCAAGCCGATCAATGTAATTGTGCATCAATCCTTCTATGCCGGGATATTCCCCGACAATCTGGAAATAGCCAAGGTGATTCCAATTTCCAAACATGATGATACTTTACTTCACAGCTAAAGATCAATAACTGTTTACCCGCGATGTCAAACAGTTTTAGCTCAGCTGACTTTGTCAGCCGGCTGAGCTTATGTGATGGTTAGGCATATGTCGCATGTCCGTCTGTCGTCCGTCGGCGTTCACTACCCCCCTTTTTTGCCAAATCTTAAAAAAAAAACTTCTTCTCCGAAAGGGCTTGGCTAGTTGATTCAAAATTGCGCATGGGAGACGAATTGGGACCTTTAGATATTACTTTTCTCAACAGGTGGCGCTGTAATTTTTCAAATATTTATTATGTTAAAAAGTAAGTTTTTGCTGTTTCCGACTTCTCCAAAACCTTGACCCAGATTATGTTGAAACATTTTAGAAATGTTCCTTGTAGAAGGATCAAACAAAGTTGTTCACCAGGTGGTGTTGCTGTGGATCTCCGATTTTTTTAATGAATTTTCAAGTTGGGAATCTATCGGTTATTGCATACAGTCCTATTGAATACAATGTAAGTGAATGGGGATCGCGATGGTGATTCACATTTTTTACTTCTTTTCCAAACCCACTGGCCAGATTTACTTCAAACTTGGTGGCAATGTACCTTGGGTGGGTGTCTAGATTGTTTGTTCAAATGGTCACGCTCTAGTGAATTTGGATTCTTTTAATGATATTTTTGTTAAGTTTTTGGCCGAATCTTAAAAGTCTCCTTCTCCAAAAGTGCTTTGCCAATTGATTTGAAATTGCTTGGGGAGACTTAAGGGGACCTCGAGGCGTTAGTTTGTTCGACGGGTGATGCTGTTGCCTTTCAAATATTTTTTTATGCAAAAAAGTGTGTTTTCACTATGTTTGACTCCAAAACCGTCACCCAGATTATGCTGAAACTTGGTGGAAATGTTCCTTGTATAAGGCCCCACGAAAGATGTTCACAAAATGGCTTTACTGTGAATCCCCGATTTTTTTAAATATTTTTTTTAGTTCGGGTATTTCAGGGTCAATGAATACAGTCCTATTGATTACTATGTAAGTAAATGCGGATTGCAATGGTAATTCACGATTTTTACTTCTCCAAAACTTCTCCAAAACCACTGACTAGACCCACTTAACACTTGGTGGTGTTGTACGCTTGATGTGTCTCTACAAACATTGCTCGAATGGTCATGCTCCAGTGATTTCGTATTTTTAACGATTTTTTGTTCATTTTTTGCCAAATCTTATTTTCCAAAACCACTTGGCCAATTGATTCAAAATTGCATAGAAACGGCATAACAGCGGGTGTTAAAAAGTGCATGGGTAACATTTACCTCTTTCTCAAGGTAACAGGGTCACTTAGGTGTATTTAACTCTACAGATGATGACTTGAGAATTATTTCAGCCTGGATTCTCATGTTTTATATGGTTACGATCCTCTTTCATGGTCACACTCAGACAGTACATGAGTGACCTTGACTTCATTCTTAAGGTCAGAGGACAACTGACATGAAATTTACTAGTCACTCGGTAACCCGAGATCTGTTCTGAGTTAGGACCTTGATGTTGCACATGATAATGTTTCTCTATGAAGATCAAGCTTAGACCCTAAATCAGTGACGTTGACCTCATTTCTGGATCACTGGAATTATGTCAATGTCCTTTAGATTTTTCATGTCGAATCTCTTGACATGTTGTCAGTTAAGAAGATGTTATCAATGGGAAAGACACTGAGATTGAACATCGTTTTCAGTGTCCCATTATGGGTGAAGTCAGTTCACTTGGCCGCTTTAAGATTTGACACAATGGTATCACCAACATAGATGCGGAGCTTGTTCCATTCACCAGTCCACAGATCTTGCAATAAAACTGCTTTAGCAAGCTGCTGACTCTTCCAGCCGGGGGAATTTTCTAGAATAACCAGTATTGGGTCCTTTGTTTTTTGCTGCAGGGCACTTTTTACCAGCGAAAGAGGCTGCAAATCTCCCCATTTGTCCGAAAATATAAATATATGGCATATTAAGTATATGTATGGCATAACTGATTACATTGTATTATAAACTATAATCTATCATTTTATTAATTTACTGATATCATTCATAATATTTCTTTCATTTTGGTAATCGTTTATTCTTGCATTAGGAAGCATTCAAAATCTGTCAACCCCCAATCGTACATGATATGATTCAATATATATTTACATTCTAAAGCAGTAGATAGTAGTGATTTTCCAAGTAGGTGAGTCTCTTAAAAATTCGGCCGCATTTGGAGCATGTCGGAGCCCCAACGTCTGTTTGACTTTTCCCATCACAATTCTCTTGATTGTCTTCCCTCATTTCTTCGTCAGACACTGACAGCTCATCTAGAGCTTTGACTACCTCTTTCTCGCCAACTGTTTCACTATCAAAGTTATCCATCTCTCGATCGTGCCTGTAAACAAACGCCGCCATGTTTCTCCGCACTATGTGTCTCGATTTTTATCGCAAAAGTATGCGCGACATGAATAGCCCAAAGCTGCCGGATCGCGTAATGCAAATACACGGGCTTATTGTTCCCCCACTAACTGCTTATCAGATCGCTATCAGCTAACCCTATTATCGCAAAGTTGATCGACCTGGCGAAAAAGCCAGAGTGGACTCAATTCCCTCTCATGTGGACTCCTTGTGTGAATACCACAGCAACTCTTGCGATACACTTAGCCGATTAGCTTGATCAGCTGATCTGATTAAGGCAGTTAGCCTGGCGGAACAAAAGCCCGTCTTATAGCATCGTAGAATACGGCAGCTATAAGGACTATTCCTGTCGCCGCCAATACGTTGTAGCTGCTAATCGAGAGTGACAGTGCTGTTGTTATGCAAATGAGCGGGCCTGTGAAAACACGTTCCACATCGCATATAGTCCCATGTAAAATTAGACATTTTTATCCAAAATTATATCCATGTTGTCGACCACAAATCAACAAAATAACTCTGAAGGCAGCATCATTTTGCCGAATTCTGCTACTGAATAAAAATTGGAGAGATTTTGACTATCATAACTTGGAGTTTTAGCGCTGGTTTTCGGGTAACGCTTAGCATACAGTGAATGGGTATCCACAGACGCTTTCAGGGAGATTCACCAAGTAACGCGGGCATGTAAACTAAGATTCCCGGATGTGCGGATCCGAGAATATCCAATTGTGGAACGTAATTTCAAAGTTACAGCTCAAATTAGCCAATCAGCGACGCGCCCACGTTTCCTCTAAATCGTGTAGGAGGTATTACTTCTACAGTCAGTATTCAAAAGAAGCCCATGTAAGCTCGGTGATTAACTGAAAAATGCCTTCATGCAAGACTGCCAGGAACCGTCCACATCTGTGAGCACGTAGTTGATCGGACACCGTCATAAGTACTGGACAACGTGCAATCAGAAGGTAAAAGTAATCATGGAGGCTGGAAGAGCCTTTACCTCCATAAAGTAACCAGCACTGAGATAGCATAACTAAAAAAAGGAAAAAAAATCTAAATTAAGTGACGTTATATTTGTTAAAAGGATCCCTGGCCGCTGACGTGTCAAACTACTGGGGGAGGAGTCTCTCATAAGTGCCAAACTAAACAGGTTGCATATTTCCAACAAGTTTTCAGGAATAACACCAACAGGGTCACAAATACCCTCATTAATTATTGCTGTAGGCATATTGTCTCTCTACATCATCGTAAGCCTATCTTCAACAGTAACTCCTGTACAAATTCTCAAATTTAAATTGTTACTTTTGTGAAATTCTGTCTCCGGTATTTTCTACTCTTACGCTTCGCGGTATGGCTTACACATACATGTATGTCTCATGCGTTGCTTTCACTTACGAGAGCTAAAGTAAGGGTCATGAAACGTTTGCAACGATCAGCCCACTCGCTTAACACAAATGAATGGCGGGTGCACTTGTATTGCCGCTCACTCACTGCATGCCAATCACTTTACTGCCAATTTGAAGAGCCAATGAAAAGCGTTCTAAGTCGGTTAAAAGGCAAGATGGGACATCAAAATATTTGAAAGACAGCAAAGGGCGGAGTGTCCCATCTTGCCTTTGAACATAATACTTGGCCATGGTGCGGAGAGTTAGGTCATAATCAGGTAAGAGTGACCATAGTTTGGGGAGCTCACCGCAACAGACGTAGTGACGATCAAGATCTCGAAACGCAGCAGCTTTCCCAAATTAATACTTTATTTACCTCTTTCCTATCTCTTCTTACAGTAGGGTAAATTTATATGTCCATGCAGTATAAAATTATCTCTATGAACGCTCCATTGTGAATCCATGTGTATGACAGTTACATTTCCTCATTGCAGCGATAGGAGGATTTATTTTTAAATATAATAACGGAAGACTTGCTCTGGTCCCATTAGTTGCTAGGCAACGGATCTCTGCCTCCGCCATGATGAGGGCACTTGTATAGAAGTAATGATATTAAACCGTGCAGAAATAACAATTTTTCTACTAAACAAATGAAACCTTCCAAATAGGTTTAACATGTTGTATGCTTTTAACTTAGTTAACTTTTCTGAAGATTCTTATTTTTTCAAGTTTGGTTTTAACATAGAAGCCCATTTGGCCCAGTTCAATACATCGATGGGCCCTCCTTCCCGTCACGTTTTTTTGACAGGATCCCAGTCATTATGAATACCTCCTAGTCATACTTCTTGGGAAAGGCCTAACCATGAAGTCAGATGTGTGATGTTTTCATTTTCAGGTAAGCCTATCGAAAAAGCAGCGCCAAGAGACTCAATTGATATATGGGAAGAAGAGTTGAACCAGCTGTCCTCACGATCACCACAGCCGAAGTGCGTTCCCTCCATTATATGGCGCTTTACTGTTCATGTCTGTGTGCCAACACAAGTAATATTTTTTTCCACGAATTCCTTTTCTTTTTTCTTTTGTTCCTTACCAGCAAACGTGTTCGACATTTAATTTGAAGACTATTTTAAGTGGAAACTCCAAACTTGGCATGATTATATTTCCATACATAAAGCCTGGCTTTAACATTAAGAGGGGTGCCAGTTTTGAAAATTATGCAAATTAGATCCATTTGGGAATTTAAACCTGAAACTTCTTCAATTCTACCATAGGTATAGGTGCCATTCCAACTCAGTTCATAGGTTTGGCCTATAATTGCATTCAATAATCCTCAAACAAAAATTTTAGGATTTTAATTAATGTTCATTTTGGGCATTTGAAAAGTTAAGTTGTTGAATATCTTCAAAATGTAGGTACAGGTGTCATTCCAACTTCAGTTCATCGGTTGGTGCTGTAGGTGCGTCCAATGGTCAGGAACAAAAGTTGCAGAACTTGGATTTATACCTATTTGGGGACTTGAAAAATTTAAATGTTATCTTTCTATCTTCAAAACTATTATGCCTAGATGTACTGTTCCAACTTCATATCCTAGGTTTTTCAATTATCAATTAGAATTTTTGTCTAGAGCTAAGAACTCCGTCGCATCTTAAGTTAGAATCTCTGAACACTGCGTGGCTCGGTCAGTGAGGTTTAAAAACACAAATTAAGAGCAACAATAGCAGACTTGTGATAGACCAGACGCACAACAGGCCATGATTGTCATCAGCTGTCAATTTCATGTATATTTACATCAGTATGATTTGTTGTTTACACGCATGTCGGACATAGCAATTTATGCCACCATACGTGACCATTTTACATCAGTCAATGCTACATTATCAACGTTGATCCATAAATTAATCGAAGTTGTGATAAAAAGGGGTACAGTATAACTACAAAAATGATGATAATAATAATAATAATAATAATAATAATAATAATAATAATAATAATAATAATAATGATAATGATAATAATTATAATAATAAAAATAATAATAATAATAATAATAATAATAATAATAATAATAATAATAATAATAATAATAATAATAATAATAATAATAATAATAATAATAATAATAAATTTTTTTGGTTGGTGCTACCCCCACAGCGTGGGTACCGTGATCAGGGTAGAACTCACGGTGCGTCAAACACATATCAAATCAAAGCTGTAGAGCCTACAAAAGCACGAGTTATAGAGCATGTGCGCGACTTCATGAATTGGTTTCAAATCTGCAACGCGGAGCGGTGGTTCAGCCGGCATTGCCACGCAGGGCCGCCTCGATCCAGCCCCGGCCCAAGTGGCACAACGGGCAAACACAACCCGACGACAGGGCGGACATGAAGTTATCCCTGGTCAGTCGGTGGTCGGTCTTGGCTGGTCTGCATAGGACGCAAGCCTTGCACTCCACGCTTCAGTTAAAAATTCTTGACAAATTTTTGCTAATCAATGCTGCAACGTTGTTACCACGCAAATGACCATGGTCCTCTGAACAAGCCCAGTTTTGTTGATGTAGGTGGCGCCCAGTAACGACAACTCTTCATAGCCCAAGTTTCTGAGATCTCCTTATAATTCAATGTGACGCTATTTCCTTACCTCATTTAAAGCTGGGCAAAGGAATAAAAAGTGCCCTACAGCCTCCGTGGCACTATTCCATAGGTCACATTTTGAATCAGACGTGCCCCATCTTCCCAGATTCTTTTTGATAGCGAGGCAACCCGGACGTGCCCTAAATTTTAATTGCTTTTCGTAAAAATCGTTATTATTGAACATATATTTTTTCCTGAAAAGTAAATCTCTTAAACGACCGATACCAATACAGCGAAGAGCTGTCATCGAAGCCCTGAACAAATGGAACTATATAATTGTTTACACTTAATTTTATACATGGTTCCAGCCAAAATTCGCTTCAACTATAACAGGCCTGATCCAAACCTACATTTTTTAAAGTACAAGGTGTATTTCTGACCAAATGGCCAAGACACAGCTTTTCCTTGAATATGATCATTCATCAGCTGAACAAAAACTTCTTTACATAGACTGGAATTGGGTAAAGTGTGAATAATTCTGTGTAAAAACTTAATACGATGTCGATTCAAAGATCGATCGACAGCCAACCCCCAAAATTAGTTTCACACTACATGACCAAATCGTGATCCTTTGCTGACACTTGACATTCTGTTTTATCCAGAGTTCTTCCTTTCTGTCTGGCATTTCGTTTTTTACCTGCAGATTTATCTCATGGCAGGAGCCTAGCTTTGCTGCAGCTTTTTCCTGTAATTTTATGTTTTCTCTCGTGTAGCTTTTCGATCTTCAGTTTGAATGTACGCGACAAGAAATTTCCTTTGTAGCCATACAAAGAGATTTAAACAATTTTTTCTCTAGTTAATATGACTATGTTTGGAGGAATCTGAGCGGCATCTTACCCTGAAGCATAGGGTCTGCCCCACCCCATCTCCAGCCTTGCGCCCTGCACGTGCATGCCATGTTCCAACAGGCATACGTTGAAATGCAGACATGCGCGTTTTTAATATATTTGGTGCAATGGTGCCACGCATAGTACATGTAGTAAGCTTTAATTTGAAGAAAATGAACATTCAGGATTCGTTTATCGGAAGGCCATCAAATACAGACAAAACTGAAACATGGCAGTGATCATGTGAATTGTTTTTGTAACTACCTAAATCTGAGCACAAATTTTACCTTTTTTCATATTCATCCGCTACCTTGGTACTGTCAACGAAACTGTAGGATCTGAGCTTCACTTTGATGTATGACAGGTTTTGTAATAATGTTTTTGCATGGATTGCATGTGTAAAAATTATTATTTATTTGGGGGTGTAATGAAGACACAGTTACAAGTGTGCCTGCGAAAGGTACTTGACTTGTCCTGAAAAGTCAATTTCCTAAAATAAAATGTCACATGATCTCACACAATTATGGTAAACATTGAAGAGTTTACAAGAAAAATATGCAAAAAGTGCATTTTCTTCTAATTTTAAATCACACAGGCATAGAGAGAGAGAGAGAGAGAGAGAGAGAGAGAGAGAGAGAGAGAGAGAGAGAGAGAGAGAGAGAGAGAGAGAGAGAGAGAGAGAGAGAGAGAGAGAGAGAGAGAGAGAGAGACTGGCCCATTTCCTCCCTTTCTAAGTTGAACAGGTGGATAGGGATAAGGGGATGATTCAGTCTGTTTATGTATAAAAATGCTTTGAAAAAGTGTTGATTATATCGCATAATCCATTCTTTTTGTGAACAAGTGAAGTAAACACGTGATGAACACTTTTCACACAATAGCATTGCTGGTGTTGTCCAGTGCAACATGACCCACAACCAGAATGTTGTAGAAACAGTTGTTGTTGACACCTTTCCCTGAACAGCTCAAACTAGTAAGGTATTGTTCTAGCAGGATCTATGCAGATGACCACAGGGCTTGGAATAGTACAGACCTGTATCGCTTGAACGTTCCAAGTCTTCTGTCATATCTAGCATTATATCACTGTCAGCATAATGTAAGTTGATGTACATGACTCAATTAACAACACTTAATCAGTGTCCATGCCAGCATGAACCCTGAAAAAAATTGGGGATTAAATTCCAAAAATGTATTGTTTTTTAGCCTGCAATAGGTTTCTTGTAGCGTGCACTCTCATCATTATGACACGTAATCTGATAACTGTTGAGTGGTAATACTGTCAAATTCACTTAAATCTGTCATTTTGGCTTTTACCACCTACTGCCATATCGATGAGTGGACAAAATATGAGCAAACAGCCAAATCTGACTGTGCATGTGACAACTTATGTAAACGACAAACTTTCAAATTAAGACATGATCACAAATCAAAACTGGTCCCCGCTAATTTCAACGTTCCAGAAAACATGCTGTCCTAGTTTATGGATATAGTGCAGAACCGACTGTGTAGAATTTGGAATCTGAAAACTTTAGTTCCATTAAGAAACGAAATTGCATTTAATTCTTCTTTTAAAATGTATTTTTGGTGTACCCTGCATTTGTAGCATCAGTAACATGTTTGTTCACCATGGTACTCCTTCCCTTGGCGAATTTATCAGGAGGGAAATCTGCAGCTTCTGGAGAAGGGTTGAGTGCAGTAATAACCTGATAGTTCAAAGCATTGCTGGTAACTGGCTTAATTTTATGGACTTGGTCACCTGCAAATAGTGTCAAGAGCATTGTTCATGCCAAGCACTGTAACATAATGGTGCCAGGGTGTGCTGTGTTATGACATAGATACTTATACTTATACTTGCTTTGATCCTGTCAACCCTGACTTTTTTGTTTAGCCTGGCATTGCCTGGTGGGTCATGCTCTGGCTGCCATTGGCAGCTGGAGCATGACCTGTCGGGTAGTTAGATGGCTCACATGTAGCTCATTGATGATAATGTAAGTGTTGAAGGGGTTGAATAAATAATTAAATGATTGTTCTGGTCTTGTTTTGTCAAAGTGCCAAGACTGTATCATTGTATTTCACCCCCTGAACATATGATAAAATCATCGTATTTCATCCCCTGAACATTATATTGTTTTATATATATCATTTTTTCTAATGTATCATTTATTTTATTGTAGACATGGACCTGTGTCTGAAATAAAACCATCGTATCATAACGTATCTTATCACATTAAAGCTACATGTAGCAACTAGCGCAATGCTTTTGTGAGAATGTGCTTAAACGAGCTTGGACATGGCGTTGTTAAGTGGGCGCAAGGGGCAAAAATCTTGTCCCCAAAGCGCATTAAAGTACAGAGCGTTTCGGACGATCCTAAACAACATGAGTTTGCCTTTAGTGACAAAATCGTCTTGTGCGACAAAAGTTTTTTTTGTAAAATTCTCCCTTGTCAATTAAGTTATTCGGTAGTTTCATTTAAAAGATGGCACTGCAGTCCTCGCGTTGTCCCTTCTGCTGCAGAATAAGACTCGTTCGTGTTTTCATATGGGAAATATTGACTGTAATTATCCAGTTAGATAACGTTTTGATATTCGAGGTCACGAAATCATCAGCGCCTCAACTAATAGCACAAACTAAGTACGCTACAGTGACGAATAGAGGAAATATTAATTTACGGTTGAAGTTCTGATATACATAGTGCTGGTAAATCTGTCATTTATGAAATGTTTGGGATATTTGATATCATTTTGTACCTATCAAGCGCCATCTCTAAAAATTCTGACCGACAAAGTAGCGTTTTAAATATTGGTAGCTGAAATATAAACAGTTTGTTATCTAATGGCAATTAGATGAAATCGAGTTTATTTGTTTACATAACTGGATATGATATGCCAAAACGAAACAAAGCTAAGCCAATCAATATGAAATACCGATACTGAAATTCAAGGGTTTCATTTCATTTTTGGATATGATCATGATACATGTGACAATAGCTTTTTCTGATTATTAATTTTTGAACATAGAAAGGACTGTCCTGGGGTTTCTGATTCCAAAGATAAGCATTAATAAACATGAAGTACTTTTAGCTACACCTCACACAAACCGCCTGGCCAAAATCAGAACGAACGCAGAGATTTTGCTTGAGTCATTTCCAGATATTGTAACGAAAATGGTTATGAACGCACCATAAACAATTCTTTTTACTGCGAATTTCAAATGGCAGCCAAACCCACCAGAGATCAGTCAATACTAGATCCTGTTTTCGTGTAAAATTACTGAGTGTGTAGACTGTAACATGACCAACTTCTCGTCAGTTTACACGTGTGACAACGCCAGTGCATTTTGATGTCATCAAATATTCAAATCTGTTTAAAACTAATGTTAACGATACATCAGCACGCTCATGTGAATTCCTCGAAATGAGGATCCCTGGCATTTCTTCTTTGCATATCCTGAATATTCATAACCACGCTCCCTGCTGCGCACAAAAATTGCCCCTCTTGCTCCTTTTACTATTCAGACACTGCTTTATGGGTCCTCTCAGTGCTCTCTCATTGAAAATAATTTTTTTTCCTGGCTGTTCATGAGTCTATTTCTTCGACTGCTCGTTTCAATACTGTGAGTGTTGGGTATACACTTAGTATAAAAACGTCTGCTTTCTGGCAGCAAAGAGGCAAGATTCTTATTTGGTAAGAGAACCTGTGTGTACCCTAGGATTATATGCTCCATCACGGAAATCCTGTCTCAGTACCTGCTATTGTGGCCAACATTCAAATTCTTGTGTGAGAGGTAAATGTATAGGTTCATGTGGACTACAACTGCGTTATTGACATTGTAGTTTGAAAAAGTTTAGTACTAGCCCCTTTGTCTGTCTTGTCACTGTGTTGTGTTCTGCAACGTGTTTAAGTAAATCTTGTGTTGTCCTGTGCCATTGTCTTTTCTCAGGAGAGGGGTTTAAAGAGGACTCAACCCTCTTTCCCAATCAGTATGGAGTTGCTGTGTATAAATTATTTGTAATTGTAGCCAATTAAAATGTATTTAAACCAATCCTACTTTGGCTTCACGGAGTCTATCGGTAAACACTGACCAGAATCTCAGGGATGTCGTATTAAACGACAAAGAGGTTTACTATGTCTTGAAAAAATTAAAAAATCGGCAAAACGGGTGGTCCGGACGGATTTTCAAATAAAATTTTGCGTGTATTTGCTCAGTATATTTATACTTTTATACCAATTATTCAATTTATCCCTTGCTTTTCGAAATCCGTAGGAAGAATTCACTAAGACCGCTTTATTCAAAAGAGGACCTTTAAATTATACGTAATTGTACAGCTGCATGTCTGTTTTGCTCCATGTTAAAAGTATCTGAAGTTTGCGTGTTTTAGAGATTACATAGTTATTTTACTTTAAACGGAGTGCTTACGGACTGGAACTCGGGCTTTAAAAACTTGAATTTACTGTACATCAATTGATCAATATTGTCCAATTACCAGGGGTGGAAGGTATCATATTGAAAATAGAACTGCCAAGGAAAAAACAATGCAATACCGATATGCAGGTCGAGAATGACCTTAACACAGAAACACAGAAGCTTCTCAGCTTGACTTACTTTCTTTCCTTTTAAAGATGCCATGCTTACTTGCACTCGATGACATCGGTTTTTAATTATATTTACTTTATGTTTTGATCAAGAACATATATATATATATATATATATATATATATATATATATATATATATATATATATATATATATATATATAAAAATACATTTCCGAGCGACATATCGATAAATATTTTTCAAGGAAATTTCCCATAATGGTTTCCGTTGTGATGCGTTTTCAGATAATTTGCCAGCTGCACATCTTAAATTTTATTATGCAAAAGGAGCAACAGTGCCACATGTTCCGGGTAGTCCTCAGCCCCCAAAATATCATTATCCAATATGTCTGCGCTCCATACCGATCCATTCACTGTCTTGGTCTAAACCTGTAAATTAATTCACATGTAATCAATTTCGATTCAAAATGTAGAAAATTCTAGGCTTCAACAGCCAGATAAATTTATCAACGGTCATTAGCGGGAAACCATCTGGTATATTTCGCAGCCTTAAATTCCCGGGACATGCTTTTCATGTGATGGCGGCTGGTTGCCATTACCTTGTATCATGGTAAGGACAACCCACGTGAATCTGAAGAATGAGTGAACGTAAAATATCAGGAAATAAATAAATAAATAAATAAATAAATAAATAAATAAATAAATAAAGAAAATCGATAAATAAATAAACAAATAAATAAGTAAATAAGTAAATAAATAAATAAATAAATAAATAAATAAATAAATAAATAAATAAATAAATAAATAAATAAATAAATAAATAAATACATAAACAAATAAATAAATAATGTATAATCAGTTTTTGTTTATTATGCCAAGACATGCAGCTCTACATGAGGAAGTATACCGGGGTATACACAAATATACGTAAAGTAAAATTAAAAATTAAACTTACCCTGAGAAAAAGATGCCATTAATATTCAGTTGCCATGCCAATGGAAGAATCCAAAATATGCAGATACAAACAACCTTTTAGAATGATAAAAAAATAGTAGCAGCAGCTTAGGAAAACCTGACTCAGCTATAGATAACCATGGTAGTCTGTTTTCTAACTTTAAATTATAAAACAGTTTCACAACGTTAAAATGCTTCCATTACAGAACATTGAAGAAACAGATGACGTACGGCACAAGTGAAGAAGACCTGATGGAAGCCATTGAAAGAGATTTTGAGACCGGGGCTTTGCACTGAGATTTATCACGAGATCTTCAACCAGTTTCAACCCAAATGAAGAGGAAAGTGAGATACACGCGTCCTACCAAGATCTACTGTTCAAAACATAAATCCAGGAGATGGCACTGTAGTGGAATTATTGAACCCGCGTGCTTCCTACCACGATTGCCTAAAAGATAAACAACTGGCTCCTTACATTTTTTGATATACACACCAAATGGGTTCCATAATGTGTCATGCAAAACTCTGTACTCGGCCCATGGCACAAAAATGAATTAAAACGACTGGTAGGTGCTGGTGAACAGCTCTGAGCCATTGGATGCAATAGAGTCTCGCTGTAAAGTATAAGTGCTTTTCAACTGCATAGAGTTATTACTCTAACGGTTTGATCAAGAAAAGAGGAATAATTGTTGCTCCCTTTGAGTCAATAAGCAATGCATACTAGAACCTCAATTGGTTGCAGGATTTTTAGCTTTGATGATCACAGAGTATAGCTCAAGCATGAAATGCTTATTGACATTGGTGGCCGAATGGACAAAATCAAAGAAAAATTTGACGCTTTGCACAACGTTGTAATTGTATATAGCAGAGTTGTTAAGTCCTGTGCACGCAGTTATTAAAGAAGAACAAACTTTCAAAGTGCTGTTAATTAAATTGTCATAATAGTATCCGCGAAAGAATCAGGACTGAAAATGGGAGGAGTATAGTGCTAGTCTCATTTCTTCAGAAGATTGGTGTTTACGATGTTGCGTATCGGCTGGATGTGGCAAGGTAGAATTGCAAATAACTAAACGATGCAGTGAGGCACATTTGCTAAGTGCTGCTTATGTGCTGAATGAAAAGACGACACAAGTGTAAAGTGTGTCCACAAAATTGTATCTCATGGACTTTCGTACATGTTAAACATATAACAAACTATGACTTCCAATTAACAATATCAGGAGGGGCTTATATTCATTAGCTTTGAAGCGAAAGTGCATTCAAATGATATGACACGGTTCTAGATTGAAGGGATGATACAAATTGTACGAATGTACTATTTATAGACATTGTGAAATAACAGAACGATATATCAGAATATTTAGGCACATATGGCATGCTTTAGGTTACGAGACTATCAAAATGCATTCCTACCTGTGGTACAAGATTTCCCATTTTCTTATTTTTTATTTCCAAACTGTATTGTGACGAGTAGTAAAGGCATTTGGCAGCATGTTATTACACAAATCTACATCACTGGTTTTAAAAACATTTCTTCTGTGTGATTATACGGTATCGTATCTGAACATGTGACCTTTAAGTCAGCTCTAACCTCGTGCTCTGACGTTTGTACTCGAATTATATACCTGAAGAGGTCAAAATTCGTTTCTTCGACAGCACTGAATGTGCTTAAAGACTCCATCTGATATAACTTGTTATATGACTTAATTGATAAGATGTAGAGGACTGAATGTGTAAGTCCTGTCGTCAAAGGGTCGCTTTATGATTCTGTTGAAGTATGTGGATATTCAAATAATGAACTTTTACTAATGGCTGTGGTAAGAGGTCAAAGTCATTATGTATCCTCTAAGCAATTTGTTTTGGGAAATACTGTACTAAAAAGAACATAATGCGAGAAATACTTCTAATTTTTTCCTGCTGTGTTGAATTCTTGCAGGTGTCGTGCAATGTCACTCCATAACAACCCATGTGCGAGTATACAAGAACAATGGCTTATTCGGCCTCTTAATAGCTGAATACACAAGTCAGGCCCCAGTAGTTATGTCTGATGTCCTGCAAGGGTGTGGGTATTTTACAAAGAAATACACTAGAAATATGTACATTTTCCCTAAAAACAGACCACAGAAACCAGGGATACACTTTGCATGAAAAATGCTGAAAACAAAGTGTTTCAGTCACACTTAGTGCTTTACATACTTAAATTATGAAATGCCCAGTCAATAGTGGAATACTTACTTTATTCAAATTTATTAAAGTTTGTAGGCCTTTTTATTGTTCATCATGTTCACTCATACATTTTTCACGCACATACACTATTGAATACTTGTTACCATCGTCTGTGGTGCTAAAATAAAGCTGTAAACATATAGAATGGTCAAAAGGAAAGACTAGTCACTGCACTCAAGTATAGGAAAATACCTGTCAGCTATAATTTAACCAGACTACAATAGTGTGTCGTAAAAGATGCCTAAAGGACTTCGAAATTGCAAAGTCGAATCCTTACTGGCTAAACGTTTCAACATGGCGCAAGCCTTCCTTGTGACCAGTGTTTGCACATAGAAGTTGTGTCACCTGTAAAATGGCATTCACAGTAGTAGAGGGTTGCTTAGGTGAACAGCAGTGAATATAAATGTGCAAGAAACACAAGGTTGCGTGATTTCCATCATTTAGGTCCATCAGAAAAGGGAAATCGGTCCCGAATTCATGTCCGTTGATCATGGAATAAATTAACTTTCCTCCATTATGCGATTTACATAAAGATGCACCTGGAATAAGTAAACGATTGTTTTTCTTCCTTATTGGGGGTGTACTTCCACGGTGTCTGATTGGTATTACATCCAGTTACAAAATTGAATGAATTCTTATAATAATATTAAACTTGTTATATTTACATTCAATCTTACTTTTAATATTGCAAGTATAGGAGAGAGCCTGGTGTGTTATGGGACCATAACACATTAGCCCTGTATGTTATTGAACCATAACACATGTGTCCCGCCCACATTCCAATTTCCGGAACTTAACAATTGAAGTTCAAGCATGTTCAAGTTGAACATGCTTGGCCAATCTGTTTTTAGTCGTTTCTCTTAATTCTATGTATGAAGTTTCTAAATTGCGTGTAATTGACAAGAAAAATTTGAGACGGAAATGTAAATATAAACAATGAAGGTCGCTTTTGTGTGTGTTATGGCATAATGACGCGGGTGATTGAAGTAGGCATCGGTCGAGGCGCACTGGCGTGCGCCACGCCTACGATGTCAGCTTCAATCACGCGCATCATTATGCCATAACAGACACAAATCGACCCTCGTTTCTTAAGTTACTCTCTCAGTGCCACATTTTGGAATCAGTCAATAGCTTTCCCGGCGTACTTTCGGCACAATGCGCCCCCAGCACGCTGAGGAGAGCTGTTGATATGGGCTACTATATTCAAGGTATCTACAGGCAAGCTGGTACTTGAATCGAATGCATTTTTACGAGCACCCTGAATCCAGCACCCTTACCACAAATCACAGCAGTTCGTTCCATGCAGTGCGACATTGGTCGCTGTTCGTACTGAAAGAGTTAGGGGGCCATTTCTAATGAAAAGTTTGACTGGTATTTTATTTCCATTTTTGTGAGCATAAACAAGAACACCTTCAATGCACCGTGGTAATCTTTGCGTTGTCATGGCTGTTTTCATTGTCAATATAAGCATCTGTCATTGTTTTATCAGCAGCTTTGATTCCACTTATCACAACACCTGGCATAAACGTGAAAAAAATTTCCTTCTTGTTATATGCTCCATACTGTAAACTTATGTAGATTAACATGTGCATACATATTGCTTGTAACTCTGCTCCAGGTAGTATGAAGGAATAGTATTTTTAAAATACATGTATAGTTACTGTAAACATTTACATAAAGTGATAAAATAGCAAATCGCTCGTAGAAATATGGGTGGCTTACTGCCAGAATGACATTCGTTTGTTTGCAGCACACACGCCAATTTACCTGTACCTCGTTCATTAATGCAGTGCAACCACGTCCCAATCTGGCCTACGGTGGAACAGTCTACGCCTCCGCGCTTCTCACCAAGTGCATCTTTATCATTCCTATCATAACGAAGTGGTCATTAACGGTACGGTGTTGTCCTTCATACGGTTCCTGGAAAACTTTAAAAAACAGTAAGAACGGCAACCATATCAAGGTGCACATTGCAGGCACGCAAGTGCAATCGTTCCTGAGATTGGTTAAGATGTCGGGATCCATAATTTTTCAATTTGACCAAACATGCTATCAAAAACAGTGCACAATGAATTTTAGTTTTTGGAGATTTTAACTACAACACAATCATTTTTATTTCTGAACATCTGTAATTTACCGAAATATATGAGAGAGAGAGAGAGAGAGAGAGAGAGAGAGAGAGAGAGAGAGAGAGAGAGAGAGAGGGAGGGAGGGAGGGAGGGAGAGAGAGAGAGACTTGTGAATAGCAATATCTCTGAAATATATACGATTACACAGCATGTGAGCATGGGTAGTTGGTGCCCTAGGCCTTGGAGTTGGCTCAGATTGGCATTAGTAGCTTGTGCATTTCACGAACCTTATCAAGATAAGCAGTAAAGCATGACTTGTGGCTCGACAGGGTATTTTACGTTTCAATAATATGCGCATTACAGATGTTTAGGTTATATATTTAACACCTAATTATTTCTTAGTAGAACTGGAAAGCAGGGTTTCCAACTAAAAAGCGCACCCCTAATCAATAATATTGTTTCAATAACTTTGCTCGTTACGGATATTTATGTGTTCGTTTTCTCGAAACCCTCATTAATGTGCATATGCAGATCCGACACCCTGGTGGCTAAGCTGGAAACTAAGCCACCAAAGCGATGATGTCTTACGCTCTCAAATTTATCAATAGAAAGATGAACGCTAGTACCGCATATATACTTATTTCCTCAAGGATGAGGGGAAAATAGCAACACAGAACACCTGATCACTGAATGGCATCACACGGTATCACTCGAAATTTTCGGTAGAGAGTGTCTGGGGATCCGGGCTTATCTCATTTGCTCGAGAGCATGTATGAGGTAACCATAAGGGTACAGGGTGAATATCGTGATAGCCACCTTAGAAGGCGCCAAAGGGGCTTTCATGATATATGTATTTACTATACTCAACCCTTTTGATATTTCCAACACCAGGCAGCTTAATCTATTTATGTATGAAGGCCCTGAAGGTATTTTATCGCCGTATGTCTTGTTGCTAACGACTGATCACTCTTTGTCCAATAGGTCGAGGAAAGGAGGTGGCTAATCGAATTGTGACCTGCTAAGTAATGCTGCAGGTGTAACGTTATTGGTCAGACCCGCTACGACGTTTGAGCCAAGTGCGCTCCAGTGGTAATAGTTTGTTTCCTATATAGAATGAAATTTGATAAGATTAAAAGCTGAACTTTCTTATTTGCAAAAAACAAAAAGACTACTACGAAAGAGTTATCGTAAATAACACAACATATCGTTCAATTTTGTTAACAATACGGATAAACAAAAGCAGTTGAAAATAAAGACGATCGTACCATATTGGCCGAGCATCATTTGATCATACCCGCATAAATATATCTGCGCTAAATTGCCCCCTTCCCACCTTAAGCGACCAGACCAAAAGTACGGAATAAAAAATGGCGTTTGCATCAATATTTTTATCGTTAATGGGAGACAATTTTAATGGGAAATGTAGTTTGAATGGGAAGTGCTGAAGTGACATGTCAGGATAGTTCTCGACTAGCTCAAAACATTTCCTTGCGGCGAGTTGGAAGCATCGGACTGAATCCGCACCGAGAAAAAGTGTTAACCTGGTCTTAATAACAAAAGTTCGCTACAACATTCCTTTCAGCATGCGTAGTTTTAATAACATTCCTGTACAACAATGAAAAACAAACATGGAACAGCACAGCGGCGGTTAAAAAGTTTTTAATTCTCAAGCAGGGTCGATCACATTCTTACAGACAGAAGATGTCATTAAATGTTTACATTTGCTCTGTCCTTTGATGTAATCGAAATGGCATCAAGCATGTGAAGAACCTTGTCTCAGAAGTACGCTATAAGTTCTTCTGAATTACTTGATTTTGAGCTCTTCAGACAACGTCAGACCCGATCTGAGTAATACCATTGAGGTATGGTGGTAATATAGTCAGGCAGCCCGGAAGTGAGTAATAACCAGGAGCTCAGAGCGGTCAAGTATCATTATCTAGTTATTTACATGGTAGAAAAGCTCACAACCAAAGAGAACAATAACCGCTCATGTTTCCGCTCTCATGTTCACAAAACGGAAGTTTTGTGCCAGAAGTCTCTTTCAGCATTCCGATTCCTGTTTTTTCTCACGTTGTTTGCACGTATACAGGATGTTTACGTGGTACACAGTCTCTCACATTTACATTGTTTCACACTGCTATCAATTTTTCAAATAACTTAGGTGTGAATTCTATCAGACTGGCAAACTTATAATCTATAGATTTTCAAAGTGCTCTGAGTATCTAAAACAGTTGTCTGAGTTCAGACATCTTTACCATATAGTGCTAAATTGTCTGTCAGGATGTAAGGAAATAATATTTAAGATCCAAAATATCACAATTTGCTGCCGAACTTAGTATATTGGTCCTAATTACATTTTAGAACACTTAGATTTTTTTGAGCAAATATCCATCAATGTTGCATAGTTTATTTTGAAATTTGCTGAAATTTCGATGTTCTGGTCTAAAACAAAAGAACACCAAACAACTGGACGTACGAGTGTGCCCTTTTTGCCATGTACGAGAATGGTTGAAATAACATATGGACACCTTCCGTAAATAATAAATCCACTTCCAGGAATGTCTAATATTTTACATTATTTTGATATTTCTTGGAAATTTACAATTGCGATAACAATGCTTGCAATGTATTGCATCAGGCGAGCTTTTAAGGCTTGGAATATATGGTTGCTGTGTAGATGGGAGATTTGCCGTCTCATATGTATGTATACGTGGCACCCACTCATGAAAAAATATTCAGCTTTTACAAACTGCAACATGCTTGACATTATACGATCATTGTACATGGAAACAACAGAATGTAACATGAATGGTACATGCTCTGGCTTGATAGAGGGCAGCATCTGACAAGGAATAGCTTGAGAAGCAGAAAACGACATCAGCTCAGTTGCAAAGATGGATATTAAAGTTTCCTAATGTACTACCGGTTCTAGGATCACATCAGAGGTTGAAATGGAACACACACACACACACACACACACACACACACACACACACACACACACACACACACGTACATACGCGCGCGGGCGCGCACACCCCGTATCATATCAGAAGTTTGCAGAACATTTAGTACTCACAGTGTTGCGTTGAGCAGACATTGCGAGCCATTATGCTGAACTATACAGGGATACATTTCAATGATTAATCGGTACGTTTCTTACGCTCACAAAAATGATCATCCACTCGTGATAATCATTGAATGCCATTGGAACCTCATTCTAACATCGATTTTTTTATTGATCCCTTCTCACGCAAACCAACACAAAACATCCGGATACAGATTTTCGTCTGTCTAATAGTTTTTACTTAAATGTCTCCTTTATGGGAAATATTTTGAATAAGAGATGCCTTTAAGATTATCAGGACAATACTCTCCACATCAACAGCTTTTCTGGCCACACAAATGGTCTTATGGATGTTATGCAGTGCTCAATTCACCTCAAGAAAAGTTGCTGAAACTGTCTTTGATCATCCTGGCGAGGAATTGACCCACATCAGGTGGCGCTACAATGCAGAGTAACACCATCTGACGATAGTCAATGTCAGCAGAGAATTAAAGATACTAAGAGGTGGAACAATACCACACCGTCCATGTAAATTTGAACCACAAATTCACACAGTCGATTTTTTCCTGTACAGAATATAAAGCTTCTCAGCAAGCTTCTATTACCTACAAATTACAGGAACAGTGACAGTGACTGTTTCATGAGCTGGAGCAGGAATAACAGGCAGAAAACGTATGGTGGTTTTAACAGCTGTGTTTAGAGACAGGATTCTGTTAAATACTATCCAGCCCGGAGCATACTGTTTGTGCTAGGCATAAAACCTACAAATAAGCCACAACAACTCTAGTTTTCCATTTGCTCTGGATTCTGTTCTGCTGGATGCAGTCAAAAGCCATTCACTACTCTATGGCATAACGAACACTTTTTTTTTCTTTTCTGACGGACAGATGGACGGACATGGTGAAACCAGTAAACACCCCCTCCACTTCGTTGCCAGCTGTGACCTTGAGCTTTAAAGATCATAAAGTCTGCAGTTCTACCGAAAGATGCCTGCTGTGACCTTGACCTACATAGCTCTAAGTCATTGTTGCTTCATGACACACTCTTTTGTAAAAGAAAAAAGCTATACAGAGTTTCAAAAAGATCCCTGCATTAATGAAGGATTTAGAGTCCGGGAAAGTTATTTTATTTGTGTCTTTTTGTCCAAAACGACTTCCTAGTAGTCATTACCCTATTCCGCAGTCCGAACTCTTTACTCTCCATAAGCCTACCTGTCCTTGTCTAACCTACATACACAGAAGTACTATTGTCCATATTGTACACGTTCCTCTGTAAAATTTTGACATAGGCTGTCTTATCCCAAATAATTAATTATAGGGTCATTAGCGGGTAACCACTCAACATGTTTCGGAGCCTTTTACCCTTACATGTCTCTCTGAGTGGCGGCTCCTTGTATAAGCTAAATATTCAGCAAAGACAACCCTCATAATAGTGAATAAATATGAACATGTCAATTGATGAATTAGCTAAATACGTGAAGTTTTGCTTATAAATGCAGAGCTTCATTATGGAAGAAGAATACCTGTCAAACAAACCATAATTACCAAATTTGTATAGTACAGGTTCAGATAAGAACAATTTGACTTACCCCTGAACCAATATGTACCCTTTCTAGCTCGACAGCTTATCCTAGTTAAACCATCCGCCAATGTTTAACTGAAGTGGAAACAAGCTGGGGCATTATATTCAGTCCCAGTGATTGTAAAATAAACAGCTGCAGCTAGGCCACCTTTATAAACCAAGGGAAATCCTAACAAGGACAGCAACAATGTACATTCTGCACCAGAGATGTAAAACAAACTCCATGATGACACCTACTCCTCAAACAATTAAACTCTATTAACTTCCAACCCTGAGTCAATGTATCAACGTAATGTGCCAGGTTTGTGACATTTGAGAAAATACTTTCAATTTTGAGTAATGTTTTAAAAATGGAGTACATGTAAATTTGCATTTAGGCATGTCAGAAAAGAATGAAAGTCATTAGCATTTATGCCAAAAACATGTTATCAGAACAACTTTTCTTAACAGTATTCCGTTGGAACAGCAGCTGCATCAACAGACCAGATGCTAGACAGAAAAAATTGACCTTAAACAGTACCTTTCACCTACATTACAGAAAAACTGTCACAGTTAAGGCTGAAGGTTTTAGTTTTCAATATGTTGTCTGAAGCTAAAATTCCACAATATAGCATATTGTGATGCGAAATTGAAAATTTCATAAGCAAGCACAGCTTGCAATGTTTAGCTATAACTCCATTAAAAAAAACAAAAAAATAAACAAAACAAAAAAAAACCAAACCAAAACAAAACAAAAACAAAAAAACACACAAAAAAGCAAAAAAAAAAAAAAAAACAAAACAAACAAACAAAAAAAAACAAAAACAAAAAAACAAAAAAAACCCCAAAAACAAAAAACAAAAAAACAAAAAAAAAAAAAAAAAAAGAAAAAAAGAAAAAACCACAAAAAACCCCCCAAAAAACAAACAAACAAACCACACATAACCCCCCCCCCCGCAAAAGATGTTACCTTCCTACCTTCACAACCATGAAATGGGAGTAATGTATTTTTTAAAAAATATTTTGGTATGTTATAGGCATAGGGCACATGAAGATGGGGGGTAGCTGGATGTTGGTCAACACAGTTTTCTTGTCTCGAACAAACGGCATTCTGGTTCGTGAATGAAAGGTCCTTTAATTAAAATATGAATCTACTATGCGCGTCATAATACAGAGAAGTTCTATTTCAGTAGTTCGGCTTAAATGAGTACTGAAAGAGTTAAATCAAATATGTCACTCGATGGTGGCCAGTTGCGTCGTAAAAAGGCAATAGATGTTTTAGACTATTTTCAGTCTCCATTTTTACTCTGAGACAAAGGAGAAAATGCACAAATCAAACCGAGGCTCTTGGGTTTTGATTCCGGCACTTCAAATGGCTTGATTGTTGATGTTAAAAGGAGACTACAATATTACAGTTTTCTTTATAAATCATGAATGTATATCGCAAGCAATAGTTCATCATAAATTTTTGATTTCCCCCGTAATGTGTACAATCACTGTGATGTAACTAAGGGCTCTAAAATTATCCCATAGAAAATAATCAACAGGATAAACCAGTCGCCATGCAGGCAAAACCTTGATATAACTACACCTGGGATTTAGAATGTGGGATGCGATTTTTTTTCGGCATCTTTCATTGATTTGTTTATAATAGTTTACTCTTCATCATTATTATCTGCGTTTTTGTTTTACAGCTGAGGTACATGTTATGCGTGGCATCCATGTGAATATATCATCTATATATAATTTATTTTTCTTTGTCAAATATTTATTGTTGTGATTGGCAGTACAAGGGGGACAGACTTCCTGGCAGGCATACATCAGTTAACATAGTAATGATTGATGGGTTCACACTGGCTAATTGCTTGTACCTTTCCATGAAAATGTATTCATCAAATTATGTAATCATTATATATTCTCTTTATTGGTGTATATTCCCCTAGGTTTGTGAAACGTTTTGATTTCCAGTTTCTGATTTTAACCCTTTTAATGTCACATTTTGAACTAAACCAACTGCCTTTTGATCTGGGGTATTCCCTCTGGAACTGCAGGCATGCTGGTACTTGAATGAAAGGAATACACGTCCGAGATCCTAATGATAATGCAGACTAGTCTGACTTTAATAGTTCTACTTTACACGTGATTAGCACTGGAAGAGTTAATATTTTCAGGTCCTCTGTCACAATATACCTTGCCACAGTATTACCAGTGCTGGCACCTTAAAACAAATGTTTGAACGTAAACGTGAGGTGCACTTACATTGCGCACACACACACACACACACACACACACACACACACACACACACACACACACACACACACACACACACACACACACACACACACACAAAATCCATTCCCCCGCCAAAAAAACCCCATATCTGCAAGGCTCTGTCCTCTCCTCTTATGCTGCAATCACAGAGTGTATCCCTTTAAAAATATATAACGAAAGAATTGGGATAAGTAATAAAATGTTATATACTGCGCAGAAAAGCCACCCCATCTTCTGCCAGGGCAATATTTATTTATTTAATATTTAACAAAGCCCCACAAGTGTCCACAAAGATGAAAAATGCAAATGTGTTGAAAATTCCATGGTTGTCACTCCTTTGGAAATAAGTACAGCGAAAGGTGAGTTGCATATGAATAAAGCACCTGTCAGTGATACTCTGAGTGCCGAAAATCTCATACACTGTAGCCCAAGTCTACATATTCTATTGTCTATGCTTTTTGCCAGTATGTTTATCCATGGGCACACACCTGACTGCATGGTAGAGACTGTGTTGGCACCTGTGTTGAAAAATAAAGCTGGCGATCTTCCTGATACATATAACTACAGACTCATAGCCCTCAGTAGCATCATTGTGAAGTAATATCATTTTTAAGCTGATAGAAATCATTATATTAGATCGTTGTAAGATGCAGCTATGTACCACAGACTACCGGTTTGGGTTTCAGAAAAAGCACGCAACTCATATGTGTATATATGTACTGAAGGAAATGATTGATTATTATCGTGCACATGGCTATCCAGTGTACATATGCTCACTGGATGCTTCTATAGCCTTTGATAAGGTTAATCATTCAACATTATTTGCTAAATTAATTATCACAAATGTGCCTTTTGTATATAGTTCGTCTTCTTGGTGTGTGGCATAGCACTCAGCAGCTGAGTGATATACGGGTTAAATGTTATTCTGAATCTTTTAAAGTATCAAATGGTGTGCGCCAAGGTAGTATTCTCTCGCCGAAACTGTTTAATGTGTATTTGGATGACCTTAGTCTAGAATTAAGTGCTACTCGTCTTCGTTTAGGAGCCAGCCCTCTTAACTCCGATCTATTCAAAATTGGGGTAAAAGATTCACCTGACTGCGTTTGCGGTTCATCTAATGAAGATACCTTTCATTATTTTTGTCCAAAATGTGACCAACTTCGGCGAAGTTCACACTCTAAAATTGTCCATATTGCTCCGTATACCCTTCAGACTCTGCTTCATGGCTCACCCGATTGCTCTTTTGAAGAAAATAGAGACTTTGTTTTAGCTGTCCACGAATATATATCTGCCACTGAGCGTTTTAAAACTGTAGGCATTGGTTAAATTTACGCTGTATCTTTTATGGGATTCCCGTGGGTATGATTGCTCTGCTTGGGTTTGTTGTTGTTCTTCTTCCTATCATTAGTATCATTGATTTCATAGTTAGTTAATTTATGAATTTCTTTTTCTATTTTTTTCAGCTGACGCCCCACTTTCTGTCTTGTCCATGTCTGTCCTTCCTTCTGTTTGTTCTGGTTTGTTTAGTCTGTCCTGTATATTTTGTCTCACTTTCTGCAAGAGGGATTTGCATAAGGTCATGCCCTTTTTCCCAGTTGCTCTGCTGATTGACAAAGTATGTAATTTTTTGGTAATAATAAAAAAATATGTTTTAACCAATTAAGTGCTAAATATGTTGGTTGTAATATATCTGGTACTATGTTTAACTATCTCTTATATGCTGATGACATGTTATTGCTCTGTCCCTTTGCAAAAAGGATTACCAACTTTGATAAATTAATGTGCAGACTATGCTACCAATCATGATATCGTGTTCAATCCTTCTAAAACATGCTGTATGTTGTTTCAGGGTTTGCGAAACAAGGTTAAACGTGTACCAGGTGTCTATGTCAATGGGATCTGTTTACAGTTTGTTGAATCTCACAAGCATTTAGATATAAAATTGCAGAATTGATCAAAGGATAACGAGGATGTTTTGCGATGCACCAAACACGGTCATTTCATATTCAAGCAAATAGATTGATTAGAAAAATTTCCAAATGTAGTTTTGATTTTATTCATATTGCTCAGCTATATATTGTGCTCATCTGTGGACAAATGCTAACATACAAAGCTTAAAGAAGGTACGAGTCAGTTACAATAATGGTTTAAGGAAATTTCTTGGTTATACACGAGATAGTACGGCTAGTCGTATGTTTGTCAGCAATGGGCTTAACACTTTTGATGCACTTTGGCGTCATCAGATATACAAAATGTTAGTGAAAAAATGGAACATACAATAATATGCTGGTACATTTGATCCTTTCTTCAGATTTATTCCTGTATTCTTCTCTCAGATCAAGGCGGCGCTATGTTATGTATGTATAAAAAAGATGTACCTAACAGGTGACGTTTCATGTATGTAAAATTAATATTGCAGCTTCATGTATGTACTTTTATATTTCATTTTCCTCTCTCTCACTCTCTTGGTACTTCATACGTAGAATGACATGTATGCAGGATTGTGTTTTGTATGTGTTATGTTGTATATGGACTCTGTTTGAAATAAACGATATTAAATATAATGGGAGCAAGGCTGACCTTCGGTGAAGTACTTTGCACCCTTCCCTAGCATTGTTGCTAAAAATACAAAGCGGTACTGAAGCTGTATTTAGAAAAAAAACTCTCCAATAACGACCTGTTCCTTTTACGGGTTCGCCTATGATTCTCATACAAACCCTTCCCTCTAAACTTGCGTAAAGGAGCAGCCAACTGCGGATATTTGGATCCTTTGGTGCTTTTTCAGTACTATAGGGTTAACACCCACCATAATGATGCACACGGGAGAGTAGTTCTAATCCAAATGTCCTACATTATGGACAACGATATTTAAAGCTGCATTGAATATTTTAAATTACAAACAATAAAATTCTATTCACATGGTGCACCAGGCTCTTATATTGATTTCAATATGTTGTGCAGTACCCCAATCTATTATTTTATACATGACGTTTGGCCGGCAACTTTCTCCTCACGTTGTTTTACATAGTCATTACGCCCGGACCAGGAGGCTATTTTGACAAACGTCCCAGAAAATAGAGACACCGCGTGGCTTACTTATATTGAATACTGAAAGGCACATTCAGCAAAACGTGAACAAGTTAAGCACTTTGTTGCAAGTCACCTATGGGCAGCAACAGGTTAAGTGCAGCAGAGCAGCCCTTAATTATGTATTATATGTCATATATTAGAGTATTTTGGATGAATTTATCTCGATGGAACAGGGCAGATATCTCGGGCAGAAGTGGAGAAATAATGTCAACCAGGATTACAAATTAAAAGGTTAGTAAATTTAAGAGATTGTGAAATGTAGAGCGATATATTACTGATGTAAATCTACAGCTAGAGAACAATCTTGTAACAAGGTTCAAGCCACGATTGGATATGTGGGACATTATCATATGGAGAACTATTCGGCTATCGTCAGAGGTATTGAGGGTGGATTTAATTTTTATTTATCTGGCCCAAATACAAACCTCCAAAAAAGCTATTTCCCATCGGGTTGCGAATATCAAGGCAGATCTTTTTAAACTTAAGAAAACAATGCAAACTAATGACTTATCTGTGTGCGTATACGAAAGGTACAGGTTGTGGTTTATAAACATAGTAAATGGATTACATACCCATGTGTATAGCAATTAGTGACTGCTCACTTAAAGATCAAAGGAAAACTGTGTGGTCACCTATATTTTCTCTGCTATGAGTAATGGTTTTTGGTAAATCAACAGGCACTAGGGGGAAGCACACCTATGTGTTGTATGAATATTGCAATTAGTTTCCATTGGTAATGAGATCATTATGTGTCGCTCTCGTAGTGGAAAATCAGTCCAAGTTTAAAATCGTCCAAATCGTGAGAAGTCTTTTGACATGAACATCACCACACACAAAAGCAAGACTTGAAAAGCAATGCATTATTAATTGAACATGTAAAGAGGGTGAGATTTCATATTAACAAAATAGAAATAAAGACTCTCTCGAAAAATAGAAGTGAACAGCAGTTTTCAACAATGTTAGAAAAGCTGCACTGAAAATCCGAGTAAACAAGAGCTATCCATGATAAAAACCCTTCAGTCATCAAACAAGGCAGGTCAAAGTCCAGAAGTTTAAGGTAGACATATCAACAACTTTATGATATTTTATATAGCAGTCAAGGTATACGAAATGTAAACATCTTTATCGAAAGGAATCATACTTGCCTTCCTGGAAGAAAACACAAGGTTTTCCATTGAAATGGTCTTGCTGACCTCACAGCAAGATCGGGACACACGATACCCTGAGATTGTAACTCTGAGTTTCTTTGCATAGTCGAAAACAACTATTAGTTATTCATTTATAGGGCATTACCTTGACATTCACTCCATAGCAAAGGCATAAATGGCGAGTATGCGAGCTGCATATAACATTTGCGCCCCTTTTGCCGGCTGCAAAGTGACATGACGCGACAGCAACCAGTTTATGTTAACCTAAGTATAACAGCTAACGCTTTAAAACCCCTCGGCCGCCCTCACAAAGGAAATGGGTCTTCTGAAATCATGCGCTAGAATTTCAAATTAAATTGACCCAGGTGACTTTAAAATTGAGTCAACGTCGTGCTCCTGCAAACCTGAATGCATGCTTTGAAAGAGGGATCAAGTGTAAAAGTTTTGTGATCCTAGCTTATCTGGTTCTAATCAGCTAATCAGGTCAAGGTCACTGTCCATCAAACCTGAGCTAGACTTTTACAAGGGTGATTAACTCTAAACGTCTTATGATCCCATTTTATCCATTTCTGAAGATCTCATGTATAAGACATTTATTAAAGAGAAAAATTGCCTCTAGTGACCTTCTAATTAGGTCAAAGTAGCTGTTCTTCAAACTTGACAAAGACTTTTACTAGGGTGATTAACTGTAAATTTTTTCATGATCCTTGCCTTTTTTGGTTCTTCTTATATTGCGTGCAAGAAATTGATAGAGAATGGACCTAGATAAGCTTAACATTTGGCCAAGATCATTGTCCTTAGAACTTGACGTAAACATTAAAAAGGGTGATCAAGTCGTAAGGTTTCATGATCCCAGGTTATCTGGTTCTTCTGAAATCGCGCCCAAGAAGGGACACACGGACGGACGCATTTACGGATTCATACGCAGAACCAGGCGATAGTAATACCGCCAGGGCCTTAACAAATGAATAATAATAGTAATAATTTTTGTTTTAATGTCATTGCCATCATTGTACGAGCCTTGGTATTTTTGATTTGCGGCCCTCCAGTAATCATTTGCACCCTCTGCTTCGCGTCGGGCGCAAATGACTTCTATTGGACTGCAAATCGAATAGGGGAACCCTTATGAAAATTGTAACTTAATTTCTGTGAGCGCTTAACTAGTCCTCAGTTAGCTGCTAACTGGCAAGTTGAAAATTCCACCCAGGAAGAGTTGAAATGAAGTTATCGACTTTTATGTTTGAGAGATTTGTTCGATTACAACTAGCCGCTTACTGAAAACCAGGACTTAAAAAAATCTAAGAGGTGAGAATTAATTAAAAATGAGGACTTGAATAAGCAGAGAGTTGAAAACTGGTTGAAAACTATGGCTTATAAAATTTGGCAGCTTTACTGACTTTGTCGATATTCCAAAAGTTGAAATCTGATTGAAAACTATAGGACCAATACAAACCAGTCTCACATCAAAGCATTTCCTGGCACCATTTTGAAACAAGAGAAGTGTGAGTTGCAGCAGATCAGTGAGTGATTTGTTGCTTTTCTACTGGTCATGGTATTTCATAAGCATCAGGCAGGTATGTTTGTTACAATGATGTATCATGGAACATGAAAATGCTTTATGATTGTCACATGCCGCATGTTACAAGTCTCTTATGGGAGATATACCCTAAAGTAATGTAAACGTTGGTTTCTGGGCTTGTAGTTTATATATACCACTATACACCTCACACAGGTTCTGAAGTATATAACTTAAGTAGATAAATATTGCGCCAGAAAGGGTTATATCCTTTGATAGCCAGATTTCTTGCGTTATTATAAACGTCACAACGAATCAGAGTTCGGTAGTCAAATACTTTGAGTGATGACTTCTCAGTTAGCAACGTGTTTTAAACAAGGGGGTGTCTTATCACCTATTCTGTTTGATATCTACTATGACGAATTGCAAAGGAGACTAAAGAAAACGGGCATTGGCTGTCACGTGGGAAAACATTTCCTCAGAGCTATCAGCTGCGCAGACGACATTATTTTTACGGCTCCTACAAGAGTTGCCCTGCAAAAAATGATGTCTATATGCACTATGTTAAGCAAAGGATATCAAAGTGAATATAATTCGACAAAAAGTAAAATTGTTGCATTCGGGAGCGACGCATGTCTTTAAATATGTCTTTTGATGATGTTGGTGTTGAACCTGTTCTAAGTGATTTTCATATAGATTAGCGTCGTCCAAGGTCAAATATAGACTTTTAAAGTCATATTGCATATAAATGTAGGGCTTTGTCTTTTGGGATTATGCATCTGCGTACGTAAACAAGTTTTTCACGGCGTATGGAAAGTATATCAGACGACCTTTTAGTGTCCCCTGTAATACCCACAACCGATTTCTTAGTTTAATATGTGAGGACTTAACTGTGGAGTATCAGTTACTTTTTAAAGTCATGGATTTCTTTCGAAAAAGTCTTCTTAACCCTAATAATTGCGTTCAATTGTGTAGCAGGCTAGCTATGCAGGGAAGTCGACCCGTAGTATGTAACACCATCAATCATGTGTGCCATATATATGGAGTTCCAAACATAGTGTGCAATATGTTGCAATTTCGGATGCCTTCAGCTCCGTCCACGATGTAGCCTTTGGTTCATATATGAGGAGGACGTTATACACAGCCAATTGATTCGCGATTTAATTGAAACAAAAGATGGTGGAGACTAGACTTTATCCTACCAAGAAACACAGGAACTAATCATTATCACTCCAAGATTCAGTGATGCAGCTATACGTTTATTTTGCACCATAACTTTATTGTAAGCTAGTCGTCCTCAAAGGAATACACTATTTGTACCATTGCTATGTTATATACGTACCTTGTACACATAAAGATATATAAATAAATATAAAAAAAGTATAAATAAACAAACAAACAACCATGAATAAATAATATTGTCAGGTCATAATACAAGTACAAGGAACTCCTAGGATTTTTACGACCTCCCAGACTCTATTTTTCCCCGATCGAGTGATGACAGTTTTTTTTTTTATTGATCTTCATTCACGTAAAAAGTTATAAAAAATGAGCATAAATTTATGATTTTTGCAAGATGTTGTGCATATGGACACCTTTAACAGTTTCTCTCAATATGGGCTACAGAAGCTTTTCTATCTGGTGCTCTCCTCGTGCATTTTAAGGGGAGTGATTACATTATTACTCCATAATCAATGAATTGGGATTTGTCGCCAACCAATTAACGGATCTCGACACTGGTAGCAGGACTGGGGGGGGGGGGGGGGGTGCATAAACACACTCGACAGGAGGACAGTCCGTGGTGAAGCCCTCACACTAGATGCTGATGGTGATCCAATGGCCGAGTGGTCAGGCACGGCCAACATGATAAGTCAAACTGCTCATAAAAGTCCATTCCCCCCCACCCACCCATCCCCCACCCATCCATACAGACTGAACGATTTGCTCGTTTAACGGACGAAGAATTGAACAATATTGTTAGGCAATGTACGGAAAAGTCCACCGACAAACCAACTTCTTGGGGGGTAAAGTGGTTGCATTTCCCACGTACATGCCTGTCGCGCTATCTGTGTGAAAATATGTCAATAGTGCTATAGCCTTGACCTTGTAAACTGTGCTCAAAAGTCACATCATTGCCATGTTCTTCGTTCAATTTGATTCACAATAAAATGTTGCAGTATTCCTCGTAGATGTCCCGTTGTTATCTGTTCGCAATAAAGTGCTGTGCTGGCGAATCACATCCTTGAAGTATATATGTCACATGTGAAATCGCCACGATCCTGGAGCTATGAAAAGTACCTGTCCCATGCACAGCGTCCTTGTTATCCGAAGCAGTTGTGCTGAAAATAACTGCCAAATTGTAGTAATATTCATCTATGGGCATGGATGTGATGTTCATATTCGTTGTGTAAGTATGTTTTTTACAGCCTTTTAGGCGCTTCAGAGAGACATGTACGGGTACAAACTCCAAAACATGTTCTGAGTAGTAACCGGCTGAAGACCCTTTAATCTATATGGGCTAATGTAGCCTATATCAAAATATCTACAGAAAGACATGTGCAACATGGACAATAGTGCTTCCATTTGTATATAGTTGAGGCACTGACAGTTCAGCTTATGGATCGAGTGTAAAGAGTTCAGACTGCGGAATAGGGTAACGACTACCAGGAAGTTGTTCTGGACGGAAAGACACAAATATAATATAAATCCGTTTGCAGGTACATTTTGGTGTTCATGGTTATTCCAAGGTCATATTAAAAGATCAAGTTTTATACAGCTATGACATATTTCACTATCTGCCAAATTTCATGAAGATTGGTTTTTAATTTCAGATGATAATACCAAATGTATTCTTAAGTAAACAAAAATTGGTCATTTCGCCCAGGAGTCATTGACCTATATAAAGCTTGCGTTACGTCTATATTCAATGACACTGCTGCATGCCTAAGTACTATTCGTGGAAACTGCCTAGGAAATATAGGGTAACCTTCACAGCAACTTCCTAAAAATGAAAGTTATATCGATATTTATTAATATTAAAATGGTTCAACGCTTCGACGTGCAAAAGCTAGGTATTACTTGGCAATATTATATGCTAATTGTAACTCAGCCCTTCTGGCACCTAGACATTGTTTTTCCTTGGGTTCTTGTTTTTCTTTCTTTCCATGGCACTCAAATTTGTCAGGTATCATTCTCGGACAATATAATTCCGAAAACCACCAAACTTGCCATGGTGATTGACATAGCGATGAAATTTTGCACCTGGTTTGGAATAGTCATGATGTTTAAAATTATGCAAATGAAGGGCAATTAAATTTTTAAATGACCAATATCTTCCAAATTATTGTAGATAGACACAGAATTTCAATGCGCATGTTTAAGTTTGTGATACCTACCAACACAATGAACAGTAAATGAAAGTTGTGAAATTTCAAATTATGCAACTTAGGGGATTTGAAAAATGTAAAGGTTCCATATCTTCAAAACTAGTTTACATAGCGCAGCTGTTCCACTTGAAATTGAAGGTTTGTTTCAAAGCCGCATCCAATGAACTATGAACCAAAGTTGCAGGCTTTCAATTAATGCAAATTAGGTGAATATTCAAAATTAAAATCTCGAATAGGTTGAAAAAATGATATATATATAAATGTCATTCGAATTTCAATTTAAAGCTTTGTAACAAAGCCGAATCCAATGAACCATAATCCGAGGTTGGAAAATTTTAATCTATGCAAATATGGTGAGCACACAAAATTTTAGAATTTTTGAATAACTTCAAAACTATTATAGAAAGAGGTGCCATCTTTTCTTCAATTTAAAGGTTGGTAACATACATGCATCCAATGAAACAAAACTGTAAACATTTAGTTTTAGCGAATTAGGTGAATACACAAAATTTAAATCTTAAACAACTTCATAACTATTACACATAGAGGTGCTATCGAATTTCAATTTGTAGGTTTGTGACATAGCCCCATCTAATCAACCCTGAACCAAAGTTTCAGAATTATAATTTATGCAAATGAGATGAATACTACTACTTCTACTACTACTACTTCTACTACTACTACTACTACTACTACTACTACTACTACTACTACTACTACTACTACTGCCACTACTACTACTGCCACTACTACTACTGCCACTACTACTATTACTACTTGTAGTTCTACAACAACTACTAAAGTAAAGAGCTTAAAATTCACACGCCTTATTTAGAAGTAATTTTACGTCACACTGCTTCCTTTTTTCCATTTATTTGAAAATAAATGACAGGGTGCTAAGTGGCATTGTGGGCCTATTGTATATATTGCGGAACACCGTGGAATCTCTCAACCTTTTTTGTTGTTCAAGTATCGGTCTGATTCGAAAAGTAAGATAGCCCTAGCTATACAAAATACACCAAAAGCATTTTTGGCAAATGGTACCATTGAAACTCCATATATTAAAACTATGATTGAAAACATGTTCAACATATACATCTTCTAAAACGATACTAAAATTACAAATTTAATCTGTAAATAGCATTGAGTTAATTGCTGAATAAACATAGAGATTCAAAGTCAAATGGACTAGAAATAACTCACAATAACCCACTCTGGCCTATATATAGGTCACAGTGACCTGACAAAATTCTGATCAGCTTACCTTTTTCCATTAATACACCTTTTGATAATATATATATATATATATGTACAGGCTTTTAAGGGTGTTTACAAACGGAAATACGGTCGGACGGATGGCCAACCCAACATCATAATGCCTCGGTCAATTACTGAGGGAACTTCTGGCGACCAATGTTGGTAACGTAATGCATCGCCATGCCAGGTTTCAAGAGATTTTATATAAGTGCTTTAAAAATGCTGTGGTAACAAAATCTAATTGAGAGTAAATATGTAATAGTTACCACAACATAGGTCACAAGAATTATAAACATGATGATTCTGTGCTCCGCTGACATGCATCTGCTTATTTTGACAAATTTACCCCAAAATTATTGCAAAAATAAATGCAGTGTGACCATTCGAATAACATTTGTAGAGACCTATCAAAGATACATTTCTACAAAGTGTGACATAAATATGGCGAAAATTATCTAAACTGTTTCCATTACAAGAAATCTCCATGTTTAAATTTCGTATAAATTTTATTTTTTATACTTTTTCCAAAAATGAATGAAAAATGAACCAAGTCAACCTTTTGCTCAATACAATTTTGTGCCTCATGCTGAGGAAAACGATTTACCTCCACGTTTATCCCCTTTCATGGGAACATAGGCAGGTTGGCCAATATTATCTAAGTTGTCAATAGAACGTGACCATGTGAACAAACTTGGTAGAAACCCATCCAAGGCACATCCCCACAAAGTTTGAATTTAATGTGGCGAAATTATTCAAGTTATAATCATTACAAGAAATTCCCATGTTAAACTTTCCCATGAAAACTTTTTTAAGGATTTTTGAAAAAAATCATAAAGAATCCAAAAATCACTGGAGCATGACCATTTGAACAAACTTAATGGAGACCCACCCAAGGTATATTGCCACTAAGTTTGAAGTAAATCTGACGGACAGTTTCTTCAGAGAAGTCTAAAGGGTCCATTACCATAAGAATGCATTAGAATGCCCATTGACTAGCATAGTAAGCAGTAACAAAGGTGCATTTACCGATAAGTATCTGAATTGAGAAAAAAAAAAGAAAAACGTTAAACATCTGGAATCCACAGCAGTGCCACCTAGTGACCAACTTTGTTTGACCCTTCCACAAGAAACATATCCACCAAGTTTCAGCTTAATTTGAGTGACGGTTCTGGGGAAGAAGTCAAAAATAGCAAAAATACACAAATCATAAAAAATTAGAAAAAATTGCAGGGCCACCTGGTGAACAAATTCTGAACTAAGAGTCACCAGGAGTGCTCCTGTGAGATATCAAAGCAACTGGGTGAGCGGTTTCGGAGAAGAAGATTTTTTAAGATTTGACCCAAAAAGAACAAAAATTTTATAAAATATCCAAAATTCACTGGAGCGTGACGATTTGAACAAACCTGTTAGAGACTCACCCAAGGTACATTAACACCAAGTTTGATATCAATCTGGCTGATGGTTTCATAGAAGAAATCAATAATACGAAATAGCATTAGAATGCCCACTGACTTGCATAGTAACCAATAGGAAAGTTGCATTTACCGATAAGGCCCCCAATTGAAAAAAAAAAATCGTTAAAAACTGGAATCCATAGCAGTGCCACGTCGTGAACAAGTTTGTTTAAGCTTTTTTTAAGGACCATATTCACCAAGTTTCAGCTCAATCTGATCACCCAAAAATAATAAAAATGTAGAAAACATGGAGCGTTACCGGTGAACAAATAAAGAACTAGGAGTCCCTGGAAGTGTTCCTGTATGATATCAAAGCAATTGGGTGAGCGGTTTCAGAGGTTTTTTAAGATTAGCCCAACCCCCAACCCCCGAAAATTAATAAAAAAATCCGAACATCACTGGAGCATGACCATTTGAACAAACTTGGCAGAAACTCGCCCATGGTACATCCCCACCATGTTTGACGTAAATCTGGCTGATGGTTTTTCAGAAGAAGTCAAAAATGTAAATTGTGGACGACGACGGACGGACGGACGGATGTCTCTACTATGATACACTTATGTAGAAAAACATGACCCATGTTCATAAATATCAAACCCAACAATGACAGCAAAGAGATTCCAGAGTTACCAAAGTATCAACATTCATCTTCCAATACCAATGTGAAGAAACAAATTTCACTCCTGACTTGAGACAGGCAGTCACCCTCAAAAGGCAACTGGTGGTTTTAAACCGGTCCTCTCAACCTTGGAAATATTCGTCATAATACAGACTATAGTGTTTCCAAAATGTACAGGCCCAACCACTCAAAATTCAAATTTTATTACTTCTGCAACAGACAAAGGAGAATTGGTAGGCCTATCACTATTTTGGTTCTTCTGACTAGTTCGTCAGCTGAGTTTATAGCAAAAGTAGAAAGTAGGCCTATATCGTTTTTGTGATATCTATGAATCTGGAATATTATCTAATTAATAAGTTAAGTGATTGAATCACTGTTATAGAGTATCAAATGCAAGTGGTAGACTTCTACAAGTTCCTTACTAAACAATTGAAGTTCTACAGACGGACGTCTCTACTATGATACACTTATGTAGAAAAACATGACCCATATTCATAAATATCAAACCCAACGGACGGACGACAGACAAACGGACGGAAGGACGACGGACCCTCAAAAAAGCTCAGCTGCTGACAAGTCAACTGAGCTAAAAAATACCAACTTAGCTGAATCCTGGGAGAATGCTTCCGTACCAAATTTGGGAGGAATCTATTCAGCCATGTTGAAAATTGTGCAGTAACGAATTCCTGTTGACTGTAAATAGGTCATAGTAACCAGACAATTGGTGACAGTGAGCTGAAAATCTAACCATCTGAACGTTGTACTTCAGTGCATCTCAGCATCACGTTTGAGAAAGGAAGATATATAAGTAAAAATGTTCTCTTTATATTCAGGTAATTGTGCGCCCCTCGCCCAAAAAACACAGTGACCTGAAGGTTTAATCAGCTGATCTTTGTGCCATAATGTACCCATATGTAACAAATTTGAGCCAAATGCCATCATGATTTTTTTAAAAACATATCATGGTAACAGAGGTTGGTGCGGACAGAGAGGCTTAAGGAAGTACGGACGGCTAGCCCAGAAACATAACACCTCCAATATTACTCCTAGGCATACACAATTGACCCTGGCCAACCGTAAGACAAAATGAGAGAAATATTACATCAGAAATGACAGCAGTCCAGCTGCACTCCAAACATTAACGCTAATCGTAGTATGGATAAAATTGAAATAAATAACCGCACGGCACACAATCTAATGAAAATCATAATGCACCGACACGTGACGAAGGGAAACACCTTAACACACACAATGAAACAAATACATTAAACAATGACCTAAAATAAACATCTGCAGACTAAAATCAATTAACTTTCGTCAAAAGCTTTGAATATGATGCATCGCAGTACCGTGAGATTTATTGTTATCCTCAAGAAATCGACAAACCCGAATAGCGCTACTCACTCGCCGCCTGTCCCGCTGCAGGAAGATCGCTACCAGAACCCCAGTAGCACCAGTTGTGGAATAAGACCGACAAAGGAAAATCCGATATTCCTTAGGCAGATAGGTAATACTTTTTTCACCGGGGAACCGTGACAATTTGCCTCGCATTGCAGAAGACGCTGAAGTCACGAAATGGCAACTTAACAATAAAAAAATTACAGAGATCAGGGTAAGAGCTCTATTCATTTTTTCATTTACACTAGGACTGTATTTAAAGCTGCCAAAAAGGAGTGCAGTGAGAAAAGTTAATGACCCAACAAAGACTTTAAAATTGAGCTTTGGTCTGCGAAATCAGAAGCGCATGAAGCTGTTTGTGAGTCAATTTTTTAAAAATGGTGCTTTGTGGCCTTTTTGCGTTTTTTTAACTTCTTGAAATCCGCACTGATTGCGCAGAAAGTTGGTGGAATAGAAAGGGTCCAATAAAGTGTGGTGATGGTTCCTGCATACATTCTTGTTGGTTAAAAGGTGAGTGGAGATGGCCTAGGAGAAAGAGAAAACAAGAAGACTGTGACAGTCCTGTGCTCACCTGACTCTACATGCACAGACTGAAGTGGGCTTGTGAACTATGATATCAAGGTCATCTCTGTTCCAAACCATGATCACCGTTGCTAACATGTACACATCCACTTGCCAATCATCTCCACAGTGGTCCCTATGTTATTTGAAACAATTGCCTGGGCAGCTTCCGCGAATTTTTTTTTTAACATTTTGCCCCCCTCCTCCCCAAAAACCTACAAAATTGATTAAAAACTCAAAATTTAGTGGATCGTGACCATTTGAAAAATCCTAGGAGAGTTTCACCCCAGGCACATTCCCAGCAAGTTTCGAGTGACTCTGCTTGATGGTTTTCGAGAAGAAGCCAAAAATGTGGATTTCCTTTGCTATCCCCATTCACTTACATAAAAAGAATGCATGCATCAACCACCAAGCACTCCAATTGAAAACAAAAATCATTAAAAATCAGACATCGAGAACAAATTAAGTTGTGTGATATCTAAGCAATTGAGTGGGCAGTTTCGGAGAAGATGTCAAAAAAATTTGCTCAATTAAAAAACACACACAAAAAACCTCATCCACCCCAAATTACTGGAACGTCGCTATTTAAACTGACTTGGTAGATACCTTCCCAAAGTACATTGACAACAAGTTTGAAGTGAATCTGATTGACGGTTTTAGAGAAGTAGTAGAAAATGTGAATTACGATTACACCCATAGCGGAGGGGATTGAGCCGCGCGCCGCGGTCCCGCGACTTTGACGTTGCATAGATGAACCATGTTTCACATTTCCCTCACAAAACAAAACCACACATTTTATGTATTGTACAGATATATAGATTTGTTAGACCAAGTTTCATATCGATACGACCGTTTTTATTAGCATTTTATGTGCCGGTTTGCAATGCACATTTTGTCAGCATTTTTTAAAAGATGATCTACGGAAAAGTGTATTACACCTGGGGTGGGGGGTACTCCCATGTAGGATTGTACTGGGTATGTGCCGCGGGAAAGGCTCTGTTTTCATTACTCCCAGTATTAGGAAAGCCCCCCAAAATGTACACAGGTGGATTAGGATAGGGGTAACAATTGTTTGAGTGAACTGGCGATATAGGATATAATTAGTAAGTTCTTTGGGGGGAATTTTTGTGGGAAGTACGAATATGCTAAAACTTGTTTAAAATTGGAACGTTGGTTTCCAGAATGCATCAGGATGCACCAATGCAGCACTCCTTTTAACATATTACCGGGTTAAGAAAGTGTACCTTTTTACATCTGGTGTAGGATTAAGATAGGGTATTGTATAAAAATGTCCGAGGCACACACCCACCCTGATGTTGAGTATATGCCCCGTCGTCTTACATATGTAAAATTAAAGTGTATACTAATATACAGTAACCATTTTTGTTTACAAACGAAGGACTTAATTACCTGGGGGGAGGGAGGGAGAGAGAGAGAGAGAGAGAGAGAGAGAGAGAGAGAGAGAGAGAGAGAGAGAGAGAGAAAGAGAGAAAGAGAGAGAGAGAGAGAGAGAGAGAGAGAGAGAGAGAGAGAGAGAGAGAGAGAGAGAGAGACCCCTTGAACAAACTTGGTAGAGACTCACCCAAGGTACATTGCCAACAAATTTGAAATGAATCTGGTTGCCGGCCTCAGAGAAGTCGATGTGAATTAGCACTAGAATGCCCATTGATGTGGAAAGGGATCAATAGGAAAGGTGCTTTTACCGATAAGTACCCGAATTGAAAAATATCGTTAAAAATCAGGTATCCATACTAGTGACACTTACTTGACAAGTTTGTTTAACCCTGTCACAAGAAATATATACACATAGTTTCAGCTTGATCTGAGTTACAATTATGGGGGAGATGTAAAAAAATAACAAAATCACGCAAAAGTCATCAAAAAATCGAAAACAATTGCAGCGCCACTTGGTGAACAAATTAAGAACTAAGAGTCTCTGGATTGTTCCTGTGTGATATGAACGCAATTGGGCGAGTGGTTTTGCAGAAGATTTGCCCCCCAAAAGAACAAATAATTCATCAAAAATATAATGACACGGGACAATCACCATTTGAAAAAAGATCTTGGTAAAGACCCACCCAATGTATATTGCCACCAAGTTTAAAGTGAATCTGCTCAGCCATTTTGGAGAAGAAGCCAAAAACAGAAATTGTGGACACGAAGGACGGATGGACGACGTATGTCTAACCAGCACATTACCTAAGCTGAAGCACAGGTGAACTGAGTTAAAAATGGCCATGTGACCTTGAAAATAGGTCAAAGTCACCCATCTACAATCCGAACCTAGCTCATATTATGGTACATAATCATGCAAAATTTCAACCTCTTAAGTTAAATCCTTGCAGAGTTATTGCGTCCGCGTCAATTTTACATGACATGCCCATGTGACCTTGAAAAATAAATCAAGGTTACCCATTTGCAGTCCCAAGCAAGATTTTATATAGGAACATCTTCACAAAAAATTTCAACTTCCCGACTCAATATTTCTCGAGTTATCGCGTCCGCAACGCACACAACAATGAATTGAGAGGAAGAGGAAGAAAAAGAAGAAGAAGAAGAAGTAGAAGAAGAAGAAGAAGAAGAAGAAGAAGAAGAAGAAGAAGAAGAAACGGACCCCAAAACAATATGTCCCCCCGTTGCACGGGGAGAAATACTACTACTACTACTACTACTACTACTACTACTACTACTACTACTACTGATAATAATAATAATAATAATAATAATAATGATAATGATAATGATAATGATAATGATGATGATGATGATGCTGCTGATGATGATGATGATAATAATATCTGAAATTGAACAAATAGATGGAGCGTCAAAACAATTATTGCTGAAATGTATCTACGGACCGGTACAATATGTGTAACGCAGTTCAGAGTAGCAGATTGCCTAGCAGGAGAGCTATATATAACTACAATAATATTTGTATTGGCGGTAATAAAACTATGCCAAAAGAAGCCCCACGGTTGATTTCCTGTGAATGCATAAAAGCTACCATAAGACTATGAGTCAGCATAACACAATAGCAAGGTACAGTATATCATTTTAATTTGACCTACAGTTTACATCTACACTTAAAGGGCAAAATAGCATAACCATAAGTAAACCCATAGGTTTTTTCCTATTAATGCCTTATAGTAAAGCTTTCATAGGATCTCCATCTACAAAGTTATGTACATATCCATTAGTTTGGCCTTTAGTTTTACCTTTTAAAATAACTCACAGTCGATATTATCGTTATCATCAGATAGCTTAAAGGCGATTTCTTATGAATGTTTTTAATATTTAGGTTAATGTGAAATGGATGGTTAGAATCAGAATGCAGGATGAATTTATTCTTTTTCAGGATAGCGAAGGTTTTTGAACCAATATTGAAACACACATGAAAAAGGCTAACTGAATTTGTATACAGGTGTTTTTGCACTTTGACTAGTATACATTTTAGTGGTTGTTCGCAAACCCATCTGCTTGTGGCTTTTAATTTTAATGACACACACAGGTGTTGACATACCGCTCTGCATTCAAAACAGCATATGTTAATGAGACCTATGGTACTCAGAACAACACCAGATTGTGGCTTACAATTTTCATAACATAAGAAACATATTTCTTTCAATTGGATAGCTTAAATGAACGAAAGGCTAATCTGGATGATATCCGGAACACAAATATATGCACAGCACTTTGTACAGGACTCACAGGACAATTACAGAAGGTTGTCTCTCAAACTTAAGGTATATTACAGAAAAATGCTCACAGTAATGGTTTATGTGAAAGTCAGGTTCCTGATAAATGGGTGAGCTGCATAAAATGTCTCCATAGAATAATAAGTTGAATCGCCAAGATTGTCACATGTACTAATGAACTGATTGAAAAATTAATAGGTTATTATCATCAGATAAGTTTTTGCTACTTTTGAGAAAAATGTAATAAGAATGTCGCCAGCAACATTAACGTGGAAGTTGCGGTTTAAACCTAGGGCAAGCAAGCGACTCACAGTGTTAAACAGATCATGTTGGGTAAACAAGCGCCAGAAAAAAAGGAACAGTATGTTCACGCATGAACAAACAGGAACAGCTTGCAACGGGTTTGATGTTGAAGGAATGAGGATGGGCATTTAATGTAGCACAACCGATGCGCAGCTGGGTCTGGCATGCATTAGGGAAATGCTTCCAGAAACAAAGTAAACCGTTTTCTCAACAGGCCATAGTAATATTTTTTGGGGGCTTAGAACTGAGATTAGGGTGTAGTGTTCCAAAAGTGGACGGAAGAAGGTGCAAGTTAAAATTTAATCTGCGCAAGTTACCTCGATTTAAGAGGAGGCGTTCGGTAGTGAATGCAACATGGAGAGGTATGAGATTATAAATATATGTAGACATTAGCTTCTTTGAAAATTGTAAATAAAATCAATTTGAAGTATTTTCTATGATCTGAAAAAATGTGCCACCCGATCCCTTTTAGAAGTAGAGCACGTGTAGTGTGCCGAAGATCACCACAGCAGACTGTGGGTGCCCCATACTGCACAATTTCTAAAGATTGAGGAAATTGTTGAGAACAGTTATCGAACAGGACACTTCTGTATTTAAGAATAGTGCATATCATGGTTGTGTACAGCCGCTTGCAAGAATAGGGCATATCATGGTTGAATATAAAAGGGATAGAATGCTTCTTTAAAGTTTATATTTGAGCCTTCACAGGAGAACAATATACTGATTGGCCTTGTTAATGATGTGTGCTATATGCTGGTCCCAGCAGAGATTCGAAGCTAAAGCCAATATATTCTCGTGATTCTGGTTTGAGACTGTTACAAAGAAATAAAATCGGATGGGTTTGTTTTTTTCTTTTTAAAGGAGAAAATTTAACTGACTGACATCATGGCATTAATCACTATCTGACAAAGCTTTCCCCAGCGATGGAGGAGATTGTAGGTGGTATTGAGGCTTTCTGCTGGTTCATATGGGACGTGAAACATTTTCAAAATACAATTACTGACTTTGAACAACCGTATATCTTAAGATATGTTATCACTAATATCGTTAATATAGACTAGAAAGAGAATGGGACCCAGAATGGGACCATGGGAAACACCACCTTTGATTGGGAGCTAAGACAACGTTTGGCCTCTTGTGGTAACGTGCTGAAATTGGTTAGAGAGGTAGCTTTGTATGAAGCATAAAACTGTGCATTTTAAAAACCATATTGGTTCAAATTAAGAAGGAGAGTGTCCCAGACTATCAAGGGCTATTGCTATATCCAAAAAAAAAGGAAAAAAAAAAAAAAAAAAAAAAACCAACAAAAACAAAAAACAAAAAACAAACGTGCTTCTTTTCTCACCTGATTACTGCTATGTATAACATGAAAAAGGCTTACCAGCTGATTGATAACAGGGTTGTTAATATAAATATTAATAAAAGATACAAAATACCGGTTGCAGGACTTTCGACACGTTAAATAGAAGGGAGATTGGTCAGTAGTTTCCCTTTAGTTGTCAATTGCTTTTTTACAGGCAGGAAAAACATTTGACTTCTTCCATGAGCCAGGAAAAAGGAGATATATTAGCGCTTATAGAATAGTCTAGTCAAAAAGTAGGCAGTTGGCGGAGCACAGTTTTAAAGAGGGCGTTACTTAACCATCCTGTGTGCAAGTGGAACTTGTTTTAGGAGTCTTTAGATTTTTTCTATTTTGTGAACATCAGCTAGAAGGCAGGCTTCTGTCGGGCAAATTGTAAAGTTCCATTATCATGAGGAATTTTGCATTAATCAGCGCAGTAGGTATTGAAGATTTCACATTGTTTAGAATGACTATCAATGGTTTGCCCTCATCTATATGTGTAGATATATTTTGGTAACGTTTACAACCCAAGACTGATTCACCGAGACTCCATCATTTTTAAGGGTTAATGTCTTTGGAGTCAAGATCAGAGCGCATATTTTCAATTAATGTGCATAATGAGTTTAAATAGAATTTTCACCGAAATTTCTTTGTAAAGTTGATATAGATGTTTGATTTTAGGTGCTGTGAAAAGGTATGGGGTTGTGGTTTAAGACTTAGACGCATGTAGGTGTTCCAAATACAAATACAGATTTTTCATTACCATTTTAATTTCACGAGTTATCCAGGGTTTATCTCTAGGTCTGATGGTTACTTTAGGAACTGCAATCAATTGTTTACAGGTATTCAGGAAATGATCAGACCAGTATGAGACAGGATTATTAACAAAGTCAAAAATGACAAAACTGGATTCCTAAGGGGCATTTTTAAGAGTGCTGTTTAATTTATCAATGGAGGCTCTATTGTATTCTGAGATGGAGTGTGATAACGGCTATCTTAAAAGTGTGTCAGTTGTATAGTGAGAGTAGTTCATGCTCCCATTTTCACCAAAATTCTTCTCATCCAACCGAGAGTGATGTCACATGTGGCTAGAATGAGGTCACTGTGCATGCAGAATGAGATTGAGATCATCTGGAGGGCAAAGTCATTCCGAGGTCAAAGATCAACTGGAATGAAGTCATGAGGTCAACCAAAAGTTTGTTTCCTATGGAATTCCCTCCTTCGTCGAACGTGTCGCCATATCCGGCGGAAATGACGTAACTGCGCATGCACAATGCAATCAAAGTCATCTGGAGGTCAAGGTCATGCCGAGGTCAAAGGTCGACTGCAAACCTTATTTTTACTGATGGTGACCTTGCTTGGTGTAACAGGGAGTTTGATTGGTTGTTTCTAATGAATATTTGTGTTGGGTATTCTTTTTCCTGAGCCATCATCTATTTGCTACTTAGCTTCTGTTTTACATTTTTTCTTTTTGCTGTCATGGTTCCTTTCTCTCCTCAGGACAAGTGACGTGATAGGAGGCCAATCAGAACTAAAGTAAAAAACGTAAAGGACAACTGTGACACTCCCTAGTGGCATAATTTTTCTCCACCAAGTGACAACAAACACAGGAGCCTGGACGGAACCACCATTCTCAACGAAGCCTTCTGTGGGCTAGCCTATTTTGGTTTTTGGGTTCTGATGAATCTTTATTCCACACAGGACATGAACATAAATAAGTATCTTCAGCAACATGTTACAAATAGCAATATCGAGCATAAACACTACGTACAACAGTAGAATGAGATGGCTCTAGAAATCTTGAGCAAGTCTGTGTCATACACATCAATTCGATCCGTATATCTGCTTCATCCATCCATTGACCCATTGATTGTTCTGATTTGCTATTGAAATCCCTCCTTCATCGAAAGTGACGCCATACCCGGCGGAAATGACGTAACAGTGCATGCACAATGCAATCAAAGTCATCCGGTGGTCAAGGTCATGCGAGGTCAAAGGTCAACTGCAAACCTTATTATTACTGCAAGTGATCTTGCTTGGTGTAACACGGAGTTTGATTGGTTGTTTTTAATGGACATCAGTGTCGGCTATTCTTTTTCGTTAGCCACCATCCATTTGCTCCTTAGCTTCTGTTTTACATTTTTTTTTCTTTTGGAGCCATGGTTCTTTATTCCCCTCAGCAGAAGTGACGTGATAGGAGGTCAAACAGAAGCAAAGTCAAAAACAATATGGACGACTGTGACACTCCCTAGTGGCACAATTTTTCTCCACCAAGTGACAACAAACACAGGTGTCTGCACGGAACCACTTTTCTCGACGAGGGCTTATGTGGGTTAGCTTATTTTGGTTGTGGGGTTCTGATGAATCTTTATTCCAAACAGGACATGCACTTAAACTACTAACTTCAGTAACAAGTTACAAAGAATAAGTAACAAGTAACAATATCGAGCATAACCACTATATACAACAGTAGAATGAGATGGCTCCAGAAATCTTGAGCAAGTCTGTGTCATACACATCCAATTCGATCCCTATCTCTGCTTCATCCATTATTGACCCATTGATTGCTCTGATTTGTATCAGTAACAAAAGGTAGAAGACAAGTTTTCATATCCAATCCTTGACATCGTTTAAGATAATACAAACAGCACTTACCACTAACAGAGAGCTTGTGGTACTCTGCAATGGGTAGCTGTTCATCTCATAGATTTGGTATCCACTGTGCTCCAGAAAAGAGCAAACTTCAACGGGTAGTATGCACAACTGTAAAAATATTCCAATGATCCTTTCATGGGGAAGTATAATGAGACCCAATGTTCACCTGGTTGATGTGATATATCTGTATTGGCAATGGAACAGTATGGTGTCTTCTTCAGCAATTGCCTATCGTCAACAAGACATAAGATTTTGTTAGAGGCAAGTACTCCTACAAAGGACCGGAGAGAATGGGATCTCAATGTGCCAATTTATGCAACTGATACTAGCTGCCGATCTCTTTTGCTTGTGCAGGTATGAACTCACTCACTGTATTCAAAGAGTATGGTGCGTTCCTGAGCGATTTTGATCACGTTGCCAAATTCTGCATATATCATCACCATCAATATTCTAGGAAGGGCCCTGGCAAAATGTAGGTCCAGCTTGAGATTGTCTCTCCTCAGAAGACTCAAATTCTACTGCTGTTGGAAAGGTCTGGTGTCAAGCAGAAGGCAAAGAAGGTGTGTCCTTGCAAAGAGTCAGCTCGGGAGATAAAATTACCCTACTGAAGCTGTTATTTCCACTGAGCAAGCTGGGTAAATATTGATGTAATGCTGACCATCTGTTCCACTAAAATTGGCTTCCAGTGGTTTGCCAGGATGTAGCCAGTTCTTGTCTTTAGTCCGGCATTGGCCTAGTCATAATTCAACTTGAGATCTACCACATCCATTTGGCCCGGAGTGTCTTTGTAGTGCAGAGCATAGTGAAGTTGAGGGCTTTGGCTCCATAATCGTATGCCAACAGGGTTTCTTTGATGGCTCTGTATGTGTGAGTGGGCTTCCAAGAGAAAACTAGACTTTGGTTCAGAAAAAGATTAACTTGACTGAAGTGATGGTGAAGAAAGAAATCTGTGGTTGCAGAGCAGCATCAATAGATACATCGGCTCCCTTGTTGTCAGTAACTTTGACTTTCAGATAAAGTAATGTTTCTGTTACAAGTCTTCAGATCCTTCCACTTAGAATTCAGTGGGATTATGGTCTCCAATCAGGGAGACTGGATGATATTGCACCCTTTCTTAATGCTGGTGTGAGTATCTTTTATAGAAGACAGGTGCAGTTCGGATTTTTCATGGATTCATATGAATCGGCATCCAACAAAGCCATATTTCCCGTTATCTAAGGACGTCCTTATGGCATTTTGCATGATTCTTCTCCTTTGTCTGCTGCTGGCTTCTTTGGGAGTTGGAACAATGTCTGGTCTGGTCTTAGTTTGTCTCCTCTTTTCGAATTTTCTATTCACCAGACAGAATACATTAAAATTTGACATACAATTTCACACACAAATGTCTGCTTTTGGTTTGAATTATGAAATATTAAAATGGCGGCAGGGTGATAAGGTGTTGATGGGGGCACTGTAAACAGGAGAGCCCCCCTGTGGTTCAACCCCTCATCCTCATAAGACTCCAAGCCATGGCCAAGGCACATGTCAACAAACTGACTCTGCCACAGTTAGAAGGATGACTGGGACTGAGAAGCCGCACATGGCATCTCTCCCCACAGTCCTAGTGCCCCCCCGCCCATCTCTACCGGGACACCATGTTGCCCCTGTATCTTCCTACAATATAACATTTTATAAATTAATACAATGGGAAATAAGAAAGTTGTCATATCCATTATATTTCTGACACCCTAATTACATAGTCACCTACAGGATAATTCCTAAATTAACAAACTTCTGTCGTTTCAGACCAAGTCTTAACATATCACCAAATTCTATCATTTCAAACATATTCCATTTTGTTGTATATGTCTCTTTTTTTTTGTTACTTCTGGGCAGTTGACTTTTCAATTTGCTTTTTTTTATAGTAATGCTCATGAACCCATATAAGTTTGGAACAGTATTTCCATATTTGCATGCTTTATTTCTTACCAAGTATAAATATGAGAATAAGAAGCGGTTTTACCTTTTTTTTTTACCCAGTAAGACTCCCGTTTAGTCAGAGTTGAGTATGACAGTCTCATTCACTTTACAGTGTGAAAAAAATGTTGCCAAAATATCTTAACAATATCACATGCCTGAAATAAATGTAAAATGGATTTCCTTTCTGGGTCACAAAAAGTGCATAAATTTGTGTTCATAATTTTCCATTTAAATAGCTGTTAGTATTATATACAATCCTGTGTAAAAAAGTTATATTGAAATGGATGAATTGTTGAAGATACTGTAGCCGGATACATGTTGCCAAAACATCCAAAAAATTCTTCATGAGTAAGAGGATAGTTTAGTTTTTTTCCATTTATCTGCTAAAAGTTTAAAATCTTCCACTTGCACATCAAGTAGGTCAGAGTGTACAAATCTGGGTACCAGTTCAACATTCAAAATAATTCAATGTGACATTCATAATCTTGTTGAAGGCTAGAAGGCACTTGAAGCTTGTCCTTCCATTCCCTTGAGATTGCTGAAATAACACCTTGATATAACTATAAAGAAATTAACAGAAATTTCATATTTTTGACTGAATTGAACACATGGCAAAGAGGACTATATGTTGTGCTTAGTGCATTTAACAAATATTTTTCAAAATCGATCCAAAATACTTTATAAAATTAGGATGAAAATAATTCTGACCCCGGGGATTTGTTGTCAGAAACACTTTTAAGAGTTTCCAGCAACTCTGTTTCAGTTGTTTCACCTTCACATCTTTCTCTCTGATCTTCAGATAGTTTAGGAATTGTTTCAGTTTCTTTTTTTGGGAAAAAATATATACTTATTCCTGAACAGGAACAGAAAGTGCACAAGCTACTGTATAAGATATTCTCTGAGTGTTATGTCTGTTTGAGTTCTGTTATAATGTCATTTTCCACTTTATTTTTTTGCAATAATTTTGTTATTATAGTTTCACATTTCCAGATTTGAGAAATTTTTGGGCTTTTCCCATTCATTTTACCATCTAAATTTAGTTCAGATCATTGATCCTCTCTTGTATTATGCTCCATCTCTTTCTCTAAATTTACTTTAATGTCTTTAATTTCATTTCTTTAATATTTTCCTCGTCTCTCTGGGAAAAGTCCTGTTCTATTCTTTAACTGTTCTGATTTCTTTTTCCTGTTTCGTTACATTGTGTTGAAAATATATTGTTTTCATTCGTATTTCCATTTTTATAATTTCCCACATCATCATTGCGTCTGCAGTACATGTCTATGACTCTGTCACTTCTTTTATGGCGTCTTTTATCAAGTGAACATATCGTAACTCATTCAGTAGGGAGCAATTCAATTTGCAGAGACCAGTGCCTCTTGGTTCATAATTAAAATTCAGTTTAAGAGTTTGTGCCAAATAGTCAGACTTAAAGCCTGGAATATTATATTTCTTTTTTGACATGTCCACGATCAATAACAGAAATTGTTTTTGAGTTTCCTACGTCGCAAAAATTAATAAAACAAACAACCAAACAATAAATAAATCAATAAATAAACAAGTAAATGAATGAAAATAAATAAACAAATAAATAAGTAAATACATAAATAAATAAATAAATAAATAAATAAATAAATAAATAAATAAATAAGTAAGTAAGTAAGTAAGTAAGTAAGTAAGTAAGTAAGTAAGTAAGTAAATAAATAAATAAATAAATAAATAAATAAATAAATAAATAAATAAATAAATAACAGTTCACCCCCCCCCCCAAAAAAAACATACACACTCCAGCTTTATTCTTTCATAACTCTGAAAAAAATGATAAAATCTAAATTTTAAGTCGATAAGTAGTTAATGTTACCTAGAAGGCCATTTTGTATCCAAGCTTAAGGTCTAATAATTCTTTTTTCTCAGTCTATTGGTTTGACAGGCGTTTGAACCACTTGTTCGGCAGACTAAGAAAACCTCTCAAATGGTGGTCTGTTTCTAACAAAAACCTGAAGACAAGGCCACAATACGGCATGTGCATATACATCTGCCGTCAACATTTCTGATCGTATCTGTACACAAATGTAGCATACAGTCGCCGTCAAACAACTTATTCTTTTTTTTAAGCACACTAATAAGGAATGCAGCAACTAAAAATATCTATTACGTTGTACAGATATAAGGCATTTTGTCTCAGTTTACCATGTTGCGGCAGCAAATATATATATATATATATACAATTGAGCTATGGAGATGGTAATGCAATTAGTCAGGGGGTATTATCAGCCGAATTAGCACCTCTTGTTGGCCACTTCTTGCAGTAAACTAGAGGGATGCTTCAGCAGCCCGTGCTTAGCTGACCTGAGCTTGTTCGCAAAATCTAAGCTGCAACTGAATAGACCCGCGTTGATCTGTAGCTGCGTGCACATAACATTTAGAAGTATTTCTAAGATTTGCCAAAACAAATCATTAAAATTGGAATTGGCATAAGAATGCCCATTGACTTACATAGTAATCAATAGGAAAGGTGTATGTGTCGATAAGGACACGAATTGACAACTAAAATAATTAAAAAAATCAGGAATCAACAGCAGTGGCACCAAGAGAACAAAGCTTTTTGACCCTTTCAGAAGGAACATCTCCACAACGTTTCAGCTTAATATGAGTGATGGTTCTGGAGAAGTCGAAAATAGCTACAACACACACACACGCATACACATACAAAAATCATTAAAAACATAAAAACATTGCGGCAACACCTGGGGAATAAATAAAGAACTAGGAGCCCCTAAGAGTTTTCCTGTGTTATATCAGGGCAGTTGGGTGAGCAGTTTCGAGATTTTTTAAGATTTGCCCCCCCCCCCCCCCCACAAAGGGACTTTTAAATCATCCCCTCTGGAGTATATTTCTGGGTAAAACATAACATACAATACTATATGTATCATTGGATAACTGGAAGTTTCATGTCAGCATTGACGCCAAACTGTTCTTCTTCTTCTTCTTATGGTGGTGTGATTGACCAACTGAGCTGAAAGAAAAAGAAATATGGGGCTCAATTGGAGACGACACTGCTGATTGGGGTTCTAGTAATGTTGCGACTGTGTTATTAGAATTCTTCAAACAATGCTCCTTTGTCAAGAAAATAGCGAGGCATGATGCAGTACATGTTTGTTCCAGCTCAGGATAACCGGAGTGTGTTCATTTTTATTGATAATTTTTTGCCTTAACCGATTTTTAGCGTCCAATTATGTCAATGTTAATCAATTTGAACCACCCGGTTGTACCTGTAATAAATAAAACCTGGTCCTTCCAAATTTGGAAGGGACGTCACCAGTATGCTCCTAAATGTGTGTCTGTACGACGTAACTCTTAATCGTTTAATCTAATATCACACAACGTTTGTAGGTTTCCAAGAGCAATGTTTATCTCGTTTGATACAGGTATCATCCAGCTCATATAGGTTCTTCTTAGTCAAATGATACAGAATGACGCGTTCTGCTGTGAATAATAAATACAATGAAACTTAGGTGTCACATGTCTGCCACCACTTTTAGTTGTAACAGATGAAACTATACGCATTGTTTAATGTTGAATTAATTTTTTTACGTTGTGTTCCCTGTCGTTTGTTTTTGAACAAACCATCAAATAAATTGCGATACCATACATGCATATATCTGTGTGTTTGTGTGTGTATTAAACATTGGTCAATTGTGATCTGGCAGGAAGAAGGCACTTGCCCCCACGTTCACATGCGACCATAGTAGGTTTTGCTCCATCATACACCGTAAATATAGTTACGGGTATATGTGTACACTTGAACAGCTTTTGTATTTTGCGCATTTAACTAAAGCTCCAAGTTGGCTATTTAGGACCTATTTATTATTATATCTGTGTCAAAGTATTATTTTACTGCCTTTTTCAGTGCGAAAAGAGAGGTTATGTCCGAATATGCAATCCAAAAGAACGTTTCATTAAAATACAAGTCCGACCACGTATGAAACAAGCTGGCTATATCCTTAAGGACTGGTAAGACACCAAAAACCTTTGCATGGCCGATTTTGAGATTTTAACGGTTTTTACAAGATGAATGTCATTTCTATTAGTTGTCAACATTTCAAGCTTTTAACTACAGTAGAAATATGAGAAAAACGCCAAACGCCACACGAGCATGTGGACATCCGAACGTCCATGTGTCATTATTTTGGTTTTCAGCCGCCAAACGGAACAATGCCACCCGTCAATCGTACTTAACAGCCTGTCACGTGGCGGCAGGTAGCAACGGCCCATGGCAAAAGGAGATTGGTATCAGGGCGGCAATGCGAAACAAGGCGACATGCCGAAAGTATGTTTGTGGGCAGGGAAAAGATGCAAACATGCTATCACAGCCTTAGTGGTTTACTTTATAGCTATCTTGCTTGTTTTGTGTTCTAACAAAGGGAGGCTTTAAATGTTCAAGAGGAGCGGCAATCGTCTAACGATGTCCCTTCAAAGGCCGTGCCGTGACGGATTACCCCAGTGGTCGTGCACACCAAAGACAGGCGGGGAAAAAACTGACACTGTAATCAACAATACCCACGTACATGATATTTCATCGAAACCCAAGGATGAGGAAATAAAAGTACAAATAATTACATCGAAATAAGCAAAACGTAAACAGCAGAGAAAACACACAAAATAACGTTACAAAATTCAAGTTGGAAAGAGAAATGAAACTCATTGACAAAATAGCTACAACATAATGACAAGCTAACTAAGTAAAGTGTACAGACAAGTCTAACAAGCTAACTACATAAAGTATACAGATAGGAGTAAATACAATAAAATACTATCCCCAAAAACGGGATGAAGAGGTAGGGGGCGGAAGACCAAAACCGCATCCGTGCACAGACCACGAGCGGCCGCAGGACGCCCACCGAAGCAAGGCAACACAATTTTCGTTGCCAGGCTGGAGGTCACGGGGCCCGAAGGGCCGCCTCCGTGACGTCACGCTTTGAAACCACACTGTCGTTGTCGCCGTTTGACAGATCGCTGAATAATGCTTTCTGTACTTCAAAGGCTCTTTTATTCATGTGATTGGCCAAAAATTGATTGACAACCTCCCCAAATGTTAAGGGACGATGTTTTCTACGTTTTGTACAAATATCAGCACAACTTGACCAAATGGTATTGTTTCAGAGGCAAATGATCAACATCAAAGGCCTTTGAAGCTTGTTTTCTCAGAATGGACAATAGGACGAGAATCCCACCTAAGAATGGTTATTCCAAGAAAACGGCTGGGCGAAATTTAATCCGGTTAACGGCTTTTGATTCTGTAATGTCTGAACTGCAAAAACGATTCAGCGATTTTCAAAATTTTGCTTCGTTCTTTTTCTATGAAAAGAAGAAAATGAACATCCTGAAAATCAAAGGGAAAATTGAAACGTCAAACTTTGAGGATGGATAACCGAAAAACGAAACCAAACATAAAAAATCGTAGGATCGCTTTTTGTTGCCAATATGTCAGGATTTAGATGCAAGTGAAATTATGATTTTATCACAAATAATTAGTGACTAATATCGACATTTATGGAGTGGATGCTTTGCGGTCAACTTTCAATTGTTTATTCAACAATTAACATCACAGACACCCAAATACGGGGCATATAAATTCTTTGGAGTATGACGATTACACACATATATGATATGTTATCCTAACAAAAATAGAGTTTTAGCTAGGATTGACTAAAGTGGGATTTATTTTTGGTGTCTTACCTGTCCTTAAGTTATTTTATTACAACATGCTTGCATTAAGTGATGATTCTTCTTCCCCGAGAACATTGTCAAGATTATCCATTTACAGTCCCGAGGATGATCTGTTTACGATACATGCACTACCTAATTCATGTTTGGTCCATTGTTGTTGAAGCTCTCATGTAACTTTGCAAGCAAATATCATTTAATATACCAGTCTACCAGATAATGAGAGGAATCTTTCAATATGTATCCTTCAATAAAATGCTACATGGCTACTTTGATCTTTCGTTCAATCCTTCTCCAATTATGCAAAGAAATCATATTTACTTCAATGACGCGGTAGTGGCTGAATTCAAAGACAGAAATCAACATTTGTATATGTATATATATATATATATATATATGTAAGTGTGTGTACCTATCTGCAAGAATTTAAATAATACTCGGATTCTAACAGATACTATCTTCAAGACGGTGACAGCAGGTGTGTAAAAGCTCGATAGTAGAGATACGTCTTTGCAATTGCGATCATTTCCTTTGAGGAAGAACGCTATAACTTAACTTGACTTCAGTTCGCTTTCGTAAACGTGGGAATGCTGTTCTAATTTAATGTTACGTAGCTGGACACAACTGGAAATGTACTTTTTAAACACTTTTGGTATTATAACGTTGGGGACACCTTACCGTGCGCGAAAACCATTTTCAACTCGTTTCAGTCTTTAACACACAATTTTACAAGTACAAGAGTGTAAAATAGGTAAAGTAGGACTCACATTGACGTGAAGGTATCCTGGGCACGTTTCGCTTCAGAGTGAAAAGAAGGAAGAATCTACACAAAAAAAGCTAAATTATTTTTCAATTAGTACTGTATTTTCCAGCCTGTTATTTCATATGTAAGGATAATACGTCGCGTGCCAACAGAGTTCCATTTTGCCATTCATGCGATCACGCTTAAAAGCAGGCCGAAGAAAGCAGCAGATGCCTTTTAGATCACAAGGAAAAGAACCTACCTAGTATTAAAATTTCACACTACATTTTCCTGTTTGCTGGAAAGTAAAGCGTATCATACACAACAAACGCAGTGAGTTGTAAACAGTCCATTTATCGTAAAGTGTAAGTAGTACCCCTTACAATATATATATATATATATATATATATATATATATATATATATATATATATATATATATATATATATATATATATATATAGTGATCCATCAGCAAGACACTAATAATGCAAAACGTGGAAAAGACATTTTGGCTTAAGGCTAGAGGTGAATGTGTTCTCGGAACAGTTATGGAGATCCGGATATCAGTCAACCATCAAGGTATTGACAATTGGCAGATACCGGTATCCATAAATCAATATCCCTGGAATCTAGTTCTGGACAAATACAACATAGAACGGTAAATGTATCATTGCATAACTGAAATTTTATCTCAACATTGACGCCAACATGTCCTCTTTCTTCTTACAGTGGTGTGATTAACCAACTGAGCTGAAAGAAAAAGAAATATGTGGGTCAATTGGAGACGACACTTCTGTTTCTGCCTCACTGTTGTACCGGCCATGGCTTTGGCTTCAGCATCACGAACCTACAGGCTCCAGGGAAATTGTGAAGAATCCATATCCACTGCCAACACTGTCAACAGTAGCGCCACACAGTTCTTGGGGCGTGTAGCTGACCGGAATTTCCGAAGGCGGTGTAAAAAGACAGAAAGCCCATGGTCAGCTTTTCAGACCGGCGAAGTGCGGCTTTTTAAACGAGACATAAGGGGAGTACTTAAAAATGTTACAGGCACAATGTCGCCTTTTGACAGAAAAAAACTCATAGTCACATCTGAAGGCCAACATAATGTGACCAACAGTAGCCAAAGTGGCGGCAATTCGGGATCGAATAGTAAGAAGCCCCCCCGTCACGGCGGGCCACTCCCACCAGCCAATGGTTTTGTCTTGGCCACCTCGACTGTGGTAGCAACGTTAATTGTAATGTTCAATGGTTTCGTAATTTGGCTTGTGATTGACGAGAAAACTCTTCGTACACCATCAAATTTTCTTATTCTATCCATGATTACAGCAGATCTGTTCCTGGGACTCTTTGCAATTCCATCTCGGCTCACGGTTCAATTCTTTTCATCGTCATGTCCTGGCTATCTGACCGCCTTTTATATTAACACGATATGTTTGAATGCTACTGTGGTATCCATGGTAGCAATATCTCTGGAAAGATATTGGTCAGTTATGTACCCATGGAAACGGCGCATCAGTAAGAGGGAGAGCATTTATATCGTAGTTACAATGTGGATGTATTCTCTTCTTGTAAGTGCTATTGTGTTTTATGATGTAAATGTATGCAGTCCAGGTCCTAAGGCTATTGAATATTCTAGGGTGATTGAAACAATAAGGTTCGTTGCTATGTTCCTTATCCCGCTGACCGTAATATGTTGTGTTTACACAATCATTTCCCATCGTCTTTGGCAGAAAAACCCTTCCAGTGGATCTGAAAGTTCCCAAAGAAAAAAAATACGAGCAACCAAAATGATGGTTCTGATAGTCATCCTATTTTTCATTTGCTGGTTGCCGTACATTGTCACAGAAATGCTTGTTGTATGGTGGCTTGGGCCAAAGGTAGGTGGTGGAACAAAACACGCTGTATTTCTTTTTACTTGTGCAAATGCTATACTAAATGTGTTGGCTTATGTTTATTTTAATCCGAATTTTCAACGATGCATGGCCAAAACGAAATTATTCAGATTTTGCTGTCGAAACAGAGCTATTGTTTTGCCTGAAAATGTCGAGCTTGGGAACAGCTCTCTAGCAGACCACAGCACAAGAAGTAAAATTGCCATGGTAAGCAGTACTGATGCTCCAGGTGCCAGTTCCAGAAGAAAAGTTGCCCCGAGCAACACGCAGCATCCCACATAATTTTACGATTGCAACTTTGTACAAAAATTAAATTTCTCGTAATCAATCATTTTTGTATATTGTATATTTTCATTTCAAAGGTATTTGTGTACCAACTTTACCAAAGGGAACAGCTTCATTTTATATTATCCCAAAAGGGGTTTTGTGTAAAATGTTGGTAATAAATGAATATATTACTATTTGGTTATTGGTATTTCGGACGACTTTGTAACGTGGGAAGTAAATATCATTTATTATACTAGTCAACCAGAAAATCATTAGAATCTATCAACATGCATCCTACAATAAAGTGTAACCTGGCCTATTTGATCTTTCGTTCAATCCTTCTTCATTTACTGCAGAATTATTGTCAGAGTAAGGTGTTTAAGGGAGTAGAGCTATCCTGACACCTGCTGAGGAGTTCCATTTTAAATGCACTGTAGGGACTATATTTTTGCATGTACAATCATAAAACTATATAATTTCTGTTTTGTACAGATGTGTACTTTTCTCTCTCATGAACAGAAAGGTTGCACGTTCTTATGATCAAACATAAGTGGTGCTTTTGCGGAGGAATCTCATTTACATTTTGCCAAACGATTTCTCCAAACATATAACAGATGCAAGTTTGAAGATTTGCTTAATTGTACTTCAAATGATAGCTTAGGAAGCAAATTCTTGGTTTTTCGTTAAACTTGAAAGTTTTTATTTATGAGCATTAAAATGTTTTTTTAGCAGACTGGGAGAACTACTTCATTTTTGGAGCTTCAAAAGCCATACAAATAAATGGAACATTTAAAAACTAAAAAATGACTTCTCAACAAATATTCTTATGTTTCAAATGCCATTGAACTGGCAAGGGTTGATAAAATACTTTTAAAGCTAGTCTTTCACAAAATTTAAGATGTCATGCAAAATTATATTTCTGAGAAACTGCTGTGAATAGTCAAAGAGAAGCTTTGAAAGAGTAACAGGCCATTGCATAAACTCTACTGGATCTACTGGCTATGACAGCTATTTGCGTGTTCAACCAAAGTATATAGCAAAAAGCACGTGCACAGTGACGTGACCTTAAGTATGGGGTGAAGGTCACATATGCAAATATTGTGGCAGTCTTTCTAAAAGACCACCATAGTGTAGAGTGTCAAAGTCTGAGTTTTAAAAAGTTTTAAGATATCACCAAAAGCAGAATTTGCTAAAATGTTCTCCTTGAACTTAATAACAATAAAATGGTCATCACGTACAATGTAAAACTTGGACTTGCACAAGCCCCTGGTGCATGTCCCTATTTTCCCATCCCGCGGTCCCATCCAGAAGTGCGATACATTTTCCCCTCCACAAAGTTAACTGTATAATATTATGCCAACTAAACAGTGTTATTAAGTAGGTCCTACTGTTATTTTCTTTTTTTCTAACTGGTCGACATTGCCGGCGTGCCAGTTTCAACAGTAGCAGCTATTGAGTCCTAGTCAGTTCTAATCCCATTAACATTGCGATAAGACTGAGCAGAAAGTGGCCTTCGATGAATGCATGGTTAGTCATGGGCCACTCAAGCGAGACAAAGCTGACCATCTCCCTCGGCTGCTGACACCGGGGACTTGTTAAACTTGCACAAGCCCACTCTGGACTACCATCAATTCGGTAAGAGTGACGTCATTAATGCAAAATTATCCCCGTCATGATTTAAGTTTTGTTGAGCAAGACCTCTACATTTCTGTGTGGTTCTTTTGTCAATTTTAGGAAAAACTCTTGCTCTACACCCTAACAAAGAGAATATATCGATCTCAATCACGATTTGATCAAAGCGGTCAAACTTGTATGAATACAATTGCATGGGTACCGGTCCGTGCATTTATCTTGGTTAGCGTCACGAACGATAGTTCCTCTTTAATTTTTTCTCAAGATCGGTTGTGTGTTATAATTGTCATTAAATTATAGTGGTAGAGCTTGTTGCTGCAGTAAAATAGTCCATAAACACACTTTATCGCAGTTATGGACACACTGTCAACATGATAAACACAAGCAGCAGTGGTATTTTCACCCGAGCAATGTTTACCTGCAGCTGGCGTATTTTACTCTCTTTCCGTGAAAAAATTGGACCCTCTGCTCTATTGTACGCAAAGACGGGTACAGTGGTAGTATGTTATCATTCTGACCAATTTGCAGCGTTACATTTTGTTTTCTTGCTTTAATAAGTTGTCCGTAATCGTCACTTGTGTTCACACAAATGTCACCCATCTTTCAAGCCAGACTTTACAACACGAGGCAGCGAGTACTGCCGAACGAAACAGCCGTAGAAAAACATTTTGATCGGACAGGGAACACCATGTGATCGATTCTGGGCCCCTATAGTTTCCGACTAAAATAACAACGGACGCATCTGTTTGAAATAGAAGCAGTTTTAAAGGGGTTCCCTCTAAAATACTTTTGTTTCAGCCAATGGGAAAGCTTGTTGTTAAAATAGACAAGGTTCTGAGCATTCTAGCAATATAAACAACATGTCGCGGAGACGAAATAAAGATTGAGATCGAGACAATGAAATCACCCGATTTTTGCACAGTTTTGCAAAGTTACATCATTCAAATTGTCACAAGCAACGTCCCGATCATTGATTTAAATCATGGTAGAAGGAAAATATTCATTTTAAGTCAAAATCGAAATAGCCATTGGCAAGAACTGACGTTTCTCTACTTGCATGTAAATAAACAACAGTCAACACAAGGAATTTGAGACGGCCTTGAATCGGTCACGTGCTTGACTGCTCATGAATAATTCACTGCAACAACAAGCCGGCAAGCTTTACAAGTCTCACTGGATGCCCTCCGCCTGACGTGGTGCACTGCAATTAATCCTTCATTACACAGTAGCTCAATTAACAGCTTTCGAAGAGGGTTGCGTTATGACCGCTTGCTTGTCTGTGTGATAAGAAACACAGTGCAGATTGCCCGGCGCTAATCATCTGGAGTCAATGTTATCTGGTTATAGGCACTTCCCACGCCAATTAGCTAGGTAACTAGAAGGGCCTACTTGTGTTGTAACAGAATAAGGCTGTGACGTGTGTTTACCTAAAAAATTATTTTGCAATGAATTTCATTTTAAATAAAATACGGAAAACAGTCCAGTGAGACTTGAGCAAGTCTATGTAAAACTAAGCTCCCATCTCAAATAGCTCTCAAGTTATCATTCTTAAATAGAATTCGGAAGCGTATCCCTAAGACTTAAATGGACTATGTCAAATTGTCCATGTGTGGTTTTTAAGCACAATCATCCTGTCCATTTTCAAAGATATGCCTCAGATGGTTCAAGAGTTCAGATTCAAAACCTGCAATCAAATTAGTCCTGGTACAGGGATGTAAGTGGAGTCTGAAAAAACCCTGAAACATACGACTGAGGGTCTGGGAGGTGGCTATGCCCCCTTCCAAGGTAAGAAACATTTGAAAAGCAAGACATAAAATGGTGGTTTCTCGATTATTTCCAGATCAAAATTTTGTATTTATTCCACACGGAACTCTTACCTGATAGAGTTCCATACAATTAAGTATGCATCGATAACACAGTATTCATGTATTGTCACTACACATTGAATACATGCATCAACAGTATCCATGTATTGTCAGTGCAAATTGAGCACTATCTTGTTCACAGTACAAAGTTTATTTCTTCTTTTAGGTCACAAGCTCAGTGTAAGAAGCAAGCTTGGCTACCTTTCTTTTGATCTCGTTGGCAATATCATGCAGTTTGTTTTTCTGGATTTGTCTTGGACTTTTTTGCAGAAGGGCTGATGCCTAAAGCCCTGTCCCTCAGAGCCTTTGCATCAGCTTTACAGCTTGCTTCCTTTCGTACCAACCATATGCTGTCTGCCTATGGTAGTAAATGGGCCTATCCACAGGGCTTCTCAGATGATCTTAATTGTGGTGTCTCTCAAGGGCTGTCTGGTGCCTAGTACGGAGGTCATGGCAGACTGCTTGAACGGCCTGGTAAGATCCAATATCCAACCTATTTTGCTGTTGGGTCAATGATGTTCATTTCAGACAAACTAGACTCAACCCTTGCCCCAGTGAAATTCAATAAACAAGCTGTTATCACTTTGCTCAGCACTGGATACCGTCCATCAGCTATCACTTTGGCCCATCAGGGATCAGATCTTTAAGTCTAAATGTTAAGTAGGCATGGGTCACGCTGAATTCATGAACATTCCCAAACAAAAGTATCCCTCTCATCCTTCCCAATTACACTAGGAAAATGATTACTTAGCCTCTCTATCTTTATGCAACCCACAGCAGCATGTACTTCAACAGGATCAATAGAGGACAGGCGCTGTAGAAGTCTATTGGCCAAACAGGAGTTGCACAAGATTTCAGCTCTTGATGTGGTATAGGCTTCCGGTAGTATTTTTCTCAACTCCACTACTTCTGCATTCTGGGAAGCTTGTACTTGCTCTGCCATCTGATCCAGAACGTCTTTGGTCTTGCTACCCATGCATATGTCCATAATGGGCCTTTGCTAATTGGGAACTCTCACATCCAGTATTTTTAGCTGGGAAACTGTCATGGGCTTCATCTTGTTTTTTCCCATGAAGCAGCCAAGGAAGTCTTTTACCCGCTGCACCAGGTCATCATGCAGGCCGTGAACCAATGGCTCTTTCAGCTGGAATATCAGGACGAGAAAGACTTAAGGAGGGGCAGAATTTTCTTGGTGATTGTAATGTTAAGACCTGTCTTTTGTCGTTGATGGAACAATGTCTGCACGATATGCTGTGTCCTGTCCTTCCATTTGTCTGTTATACCCATAGGAATAATGAAAAAAAATGCAAATTGACCTTAATATTTATTCGCACTATATTATCGAATCAAACTCATTGAGAACATTATGTACTATTTCTTGGACCTAAGTTTCTTGAGAATCAGTACTTGAGGTCGATAGTTTACATGATTAAAGGGGAAGAGAAACGGTGCAAATCACTACAATTCTAAAGAAATTAAAAAAAAACAAAAAACAAAAAAAAAAAAAAAACAAAAAACAAAAAACAAAAAAAAAAAAAAACCAAAAAAACAACAACCCCCCAAAAACATTATGTCAAAAGACTTATACCCATCTAAATAATGAAAAATTGCTATATTATATTACTCCACATAGTTTCATGAAGACCAAAATCGTCCCTGTAGTTTTGTGCTGAGGTTCACATGTCATGTCACGTCAGTGGCGGGAGCCTTTTTTTGTCAGAAATAGACAGAAATGGGGAAACCACAGAAAGTGACAACTTGGAGGTCTTTTTAGATTTGGTAGATCTCGCATCCATCTCGTCGTCCACAGAGAGCAATGATGAGGAAACTGAAGTGTGTACACCAGAAGGTCTGTTAGCGTATCATCATGAGCCAACATGACATAGTGACTCGGAGTCGCGAGAAAGCTCCAGTGACAGTGAAGCCAGACCTGCAGAACATGGTGCAGGTCACAATGATGAAGATGACGCTGATCTCATGGCCTTTGGTGATTTTAACCATGATGGCTCTAATGACTTGGACTGGTGTACATGCGGGCATTGAACAATAATGGCTACATGGGATGAGAACATTTGCTGCTCAGAATTTGACCAGTCTGCCAAAAAAAATGGCGTGCATTTGCGTGTTACACAAAACCAGTACTTAAACATCTTGTGTGTTGATGGCGAAGTTTCGAACGTTGCTATGCTGAAACTCATGGATGCTGAGGCAGATTTCTTGGTGAGACCAATCAGAAGCAAGTTAGCTTTAACAAGCGGCATGAATTTTGCATGTATGTAATGGATTTAATAAAAAAATGAACCAATAGCTCACTGAAGTTCAACCGTTTTTTTATGTGAAGTCTCTTTTGTTCAGAATCCACCCCCACCCCTCGCCCCCAAGTTGAAATGCATTCAATGCAAACCCATTTACCTCCAACATTTCAACCTAAAGCCACAGTAATAAAGTTTTCATCTGTTACCAAGATCATTCAGGGTATAACTATTTGCCTCCATTCAAATTAAAATATGCCCACGACTCTGCACTTTGGCACAGCAACAGGTGTGCTCAATAATCTGTTTATGGCATGACTTGAGTCAATAGATGATGTCATTAAAATGCAAAGTAGCCATAATAGTGTGCATTAATGACTTTTGTTTCACTTCACTCCTGAAATATTCCAAGGCTGAGAACTGAAAAATGGCTGCTAACCAATATTTCACTGATGTTTGCTATTGCTGCTGCTGCTGCTGCTGATGATGATGATGATACAATTTATATGTGAGTAAATACACACACACACACACACACACACACACACACACACACACACACACACACATATACAGTCAGGCCGCGTTTATCTGGCACCATCTGTTTTTGATCATTTTGCCGGATTAGCAAGGCTGCCAGATTAACAAATCATGGTATAATTATCAGGATATATAGAGAATAAGAGACTAAATTTGCACCTAACAATGAGTAAATAAAAACTTAATCACATACACGTATTACCAATCATATGAAATTTTAAAAACGAAACGTGCAAATTATAGGAACCCCCCCCCCCCAACTTTATTCAGTGTTTACTTATATCCATATGTACAATAAATGTTAGGTTCAAAATTACTGAGCTAGCGGGCACAAATGTCTCAACCCTTATGTATATCTCACACACGTATTTGGACATATTTTGGCTTTAATAGCTTATTTTGGCACAAAGAATTCCGAAATCTTTTTTGTTTACTGCGCTCACTTTTCATATCTTTTAACTGTTCTTCTCTGCGCCGAACTTTTGCTACGTCGTAACCACAAAATCCCTCATTGGATTCTGTCCATTGCAATGAAATTTAACCATTTAAGGCGGGAACAATTAAACATCTTATCAACTCGGAACTTGTTTGGAACACATCAGGTGATTGTTGATTTTGCGGTATGGCGCAATAAGGTATGTTATCGCAAGGTATATACTCCATTGAATATCAAGTGACGGATTAAAGAGGCAAATTACATTGAAAAAAGCCCTTTTGTTCTGCAATTAACATGCCGGTGACGAAATTCAAGGGTGCCGGATTATCATGTAGTAAATCAATGGGGGAAATCCGTTCACAGCTCATTGCTGCCGAATTTCAAGGGTGCCGAATTATCAAGTGACGGTTAAAGGCGGCCTGACTGTATATATATAATTGTGATGGAATGTGTATACACTTTTCATACCATAAACACGCATGCTTTCTACAATCAACATATGCAGCCTTTCTGCCTCCCTATCATCCATACTGACCACATAGTTATATGTCCTGGTGGCATGTCTTGGTAGCATAACTGGTTTCGTCTGCATGGTGGATAATACATTTGTGAGTGACATGCCATTGCATGCCTGCTTTACAGACAAAACTAGTCATTTCTCTCGAGCCTAGTCTCTCTCAAGACCCTTTCTCAGTTAATTCGTTATAGAACAAAATAACTAATTAATATTATTAAAAATAAGTGAGGGGGGGGGGGGGTCATAGCGTCGAACTAGAACAGCCAGGCCGCGGAGAGGTCTTGGATAGGAGTAAAGAAAGGGTCTTAATTTTCGCAGGGTTCTTGTTGCATCCAATAGGTTCTGCGATGCTGGCCAAAAAGAAAACCACACGAGCTGGGCAACAGCCATCCGAAACATGCGGGTACACTTTGATAACGGGTTGCAGCAGGTCTATGGCCGGGGAACAGCATCGGAGGACCATGAACTGTGTTACAGGAGTCCGGGCGACATCCAAGACAGTAAAAAAGTCGATATTCATGCTGCATCATACAGCCAAATGTTAGCAACAACAGTGAATTTACAGGATTACCGGCTGGGAGTACATAATACATCCATTGTATCACGCTGCATGTAGAATATAGTAGTGTAAAATAGATAACTATGTTATTTTCATATATTATGGTATATATACTCTAACACATAAAATCTACTTGCCTCGTCTATCATCTACTTTGCAGAAGCGATTCCAATTCCAATGCCAATGGGCAAGCTTCTTATTATGGGCCTACAGGAGAACTTAAATTTGTTACTTGGTTGCATACTGTCAAAACTCCTGTGTTACTGTTCACATCATCATTCTGACAGCAGGCCTACTGTGCTTGGCCATCGCCATAACATGCTGCAACCAGTGTCGTCAGAGAGTAGCCATTCCCTGATCGGCTGTCGCCTGACTGAGTTTACAGAATAGATAATGCAACATAAAGTTCACCCTTGTTCCTATGTGGGATGTCGCCCAGACTTCTGTACCACAACTGCCAGCCCAGTTCATGGTCCTCTGACACTGTTGCCTGGCCGTAGACCTGCTGCAACGTGTATTATCAAAGTGTACCTATGGGTATAGGGTGGCGGTTGCCCAGTCAGTGTTTTTTGACCGGCCCCACCGGACTGCCTATAAGATGCGACCAGAAAACTGTGGGATTTAAAAGACCCTTTCTTCACTCATCCTCAGGATTGCTTCATGGCCTGGCTTGTTCCAGCTTGACGCTATGACCGCTCCCTCTCGTTTATTATTATAATGTTGATTATCTATTTCGTTTTTATAATGAATTAACTTAGAAAGGGTCTGAAGAAAGACTATCTGGAGCCTTGACTCATTCCTAACCTCAATGGCAAAAACCCTGGTCCCTAGTTTTTGTCTTGTAAAGAAAAAATAGGGACTGGTATGAAATGAATTAAATTTTGACCAAGCTTAGCCAATTACTACATCAATAAATTAGTGATCTGCTTTTTAAAAAATGTATAACTCATTCATATTTTTAACTCGTTTCAATGGTAAATTGTATGGTTCACAAGTTCACCTCTGGTGATTTTCAAACATTGCAATGTCTTTTGTAGTATGGAAAAAAGAAATGATAAATTTATAGCATAGAAATATAAATTTTATATTCAAGTTTTTATTACAACAGCTGGTACACGCTGTATAAAAGTCATTGTCACAGACAGAAAAAAGCAAACCATTTTGCATGACGAAGTGCAATAATTTAGTAACTCTTCTGTCAGAACAGTTACTAAATTATTGTACCAAAGTTTTTGCAACTATTGTGATCTTTATCCATGCGTATCCGTGGCCAGGGGCTGGTTTGGAGTATTTACACATGGTAATCATACAATACACCGTTAGCCACTCATACGTCTATACAATGGAAACTTTCACTGGACTAATTTCAGGTCTTACAGGTGGGATGCCTGCTGCAGCTATACATTTTGGATCTTGGACAGACTGGGAAAAATAACTGAACATTCATCTCAGCTGGTGGCAAAATTAGAGAGCAATATCCTGAAGAAAGTAACATCTACAATGGGTTTCAAGAATATAATAAACGAATTACCTGTATCCATCTTATGGCTGAGAGAACAACAGAAACATGACAAGGACAGGGTTCAAAATACGTGGCTGCTAGGAGCTACTTGTACAACATATGATATTGCCACTAGTACTTTAGCGTTATTCTGAGCCAAACCAATCTCAGTGACAGGCCTTTTACATGTTTTAAACGGATATATCATGAAGCTCAAAGTACACACTCTAATAGAAATATTCAATTTTCACTTGTACCAACTGGGTTGGGACATTCTAAGGAAAAAGTCTGTTTCTCATGTCCCGACCTACCCAAAATTTTGCTTCCGACCCAAGAATTAAAATAACGAAAAAACCCTGGACACCTACATATTCTGTGAGCAGATACTGGTGTTTGGAATGAATCCCCATACCCCGTTAAGCAATCTATTTAAGTACACGGTAAACAACAGTATTTTATGACATAATAATATTTACTTGTCTTTTATCTTATGTCAAAAGCGATGTATGAAGTAGAAATATTTAAAATGATTATCTCTTGATCTTTTGTAACTGGTGTAATATTATATTTAGACTTACCGACCAGTTGTTCATATGTATGGGCATGAGAAACAGATCAATCAATAACTGGTATCCTTACATTTGTGTCTTGTTATCTATTTATTATTGTGATGTTGCCTTCTTTGCATATCTTTCTTTGTGTTTTGCATTAGGCTCACCCTTGCTTGGTCTTGATAGAAAGTATCCCAGACCAGCTTGACTATACATAGGGAGACATATTCAAAGGGACAGGTTATTTCAGCAGTGATTAAAAAAAATTTAATCTCTGAGGAGTCAGAGGCTTTATTCAATGAAGTAACGGCAGGCAATTTGGGTTATAAGCCAGATGGAGCCAGATGGAGCTAGATATTACTGATGAGGAATGCCAGAGTTTAAATGGTATGGTCTGTCATGCTATTCATGCCAAACTAAGAAAAGGACAACAAAGCAAAATCAGAGCCCAATTCACATAAATAGCAGTTGAGTGTCCCTTTCACATAGGTGCTGTTAGATGCGGTTGGGCCATTTCCCAGAACAAGCACCTTTGTTTGCATATAGAAAATCTCCTGCCATTGAATCGAGATTCTGTCCCTCATTCGTCTTGCTTGTGCAGCAGGCAGCCATATGTGCCCAAAGAAATAATATAAAGTGGTAGACAAGTTGCTTCTGATTCAGTTACAGAACCTTTAACCCTTTCCCCCTTGAATTGACACTTGAGTCAACAACTTTCCTTGGCATGAGTTGGGCACTAAGTGCCCAACTCATGCCGAGGAAAGTTGTTGACCTGGGGCATGTGATCTTCCTGGGGCTCATCTACAATTCTCAGTCAAAATTGCTTTTCATTACTGTTGAAATTAGTTGAAGACACTGAAGCAGACGACATTTGACCACCAGCCGGTTTTGCCCGGTTTGAGGGGGAAAGGGTTAAATCTTCATTATCACTCCTCTACATTTGTTTAAGGATATAGCAATAAACGTTTACCTCAGGCAAGGGAGCAAATGGAAGCTCACTGTCATTAAAAAGCACATATGGTAGAGTTCAGTTTTCCAAGAAACTGCTTTATGGCACGGTTCATATATTATGTCTAAAAACCCATCACCATTACATATGAAGAACTCAGTGGTTTCAGAGTTCTCAGACACCAGTGCAGACGGCACTGACCTTTTTGGGTGGCTGGGGAGGGGGCTGATTTTCCCCTAGACAACCTTGATGAAAATGGTAGGGATAGTCAAAGAGAAAACACAAACAGGGTACCACTGTTGAGCCAGAACACACAGGAACAACATAACCTCTTCTGACTGTAATGTTGAAAAACTCAGTGTACAAGATAACTGCCGATAACGGCAGTTATGATGAATATTTTGGGGTTAAGAAGATCTTAGCAGCAAGATAATAAAAGAAGAAGTGACAGTTCCTCATTATATGGCATGGTTTGTATAACACTCAAAATATGTCTGGCGAAAATCTAAATGAACAGGCTAAACAGTATTTAAACCAAAATCCAATTAACCTAATCAAGTGTAAAAAAATAAAGAAAGTACAACACAACAAAACTTTTGATAAAAGTCGGGATAAATAAATAAAGGCAAAAAGAATAGTGATTCTATATTGGATTGGTTGAAAGTAACAATGAACATATTGGAGCTGCCAAACAAAACATAGAGAGACTAACTACTTTATTTTGTAGGAGTTATTATGGGATGGTCTTTGAAAGGTGTAAGACCATAGAAAACTCAAATACCATTTGGACACACACTTTTTCAATTCGCATTTCTAAGAATATGCATGTTGGTGAAACAGCTATGTTGTGAGCAGTTAAAACCAGTGCTAGCAAATAATTTGACATGCTTCCAATTCTTCAGTCCATCTGCAAGATTTTTCAGCCTTCTTTCAAAGATTTTGATATCCGTTTTAGCCAACTGGTGTCTAAGTTAATGGAAAATGAAAAGCCAAAGTGGACTCTGTTAACTACCATCTCCACTTCTAAAGGTGGAAGAAACAAAAATGCTTTATTTGACATTTTTCTTAAGAAATCAAGAAGCTCATTCAAAACTGCCACTGTTTTAGACCTGGTCGTTCTGCGAAAACAACTGCATGACATCAAATCGGGCAGTGACAAAGAAAGAGAATAGTTGAAAACTAGATTTCAGGACACACAATTATATGAACAGACCATGAATGCAAGAATCAACAACACGAAAGAAGAAAAAAGTAATATAAAATGTTTTATGCACTGCCATGGTGGACATAGGAGTCTAGGAGGAAGCGTTACAAAAATTGCTGTCATCACCAGACATTGAGGAAGTATCAGAAGAGATGTGCAACACGTAATCTCCTACTCGCATATAATATAAAACACAGATCAACATTAAAACTGATCAACATGTAATCTGAACTCGTATGAGGTTCTGAAATGTGTATCCAGGCAATGCAAACATTGTTGGATGGTTATTACCCATATATGGTGTGAGTCCCTGAAAAAGTGAGTATATTTTTACAACAGCTACATAATTTATTTTTGAGCCACTTTCAACCTCCAGGCACAGGACGACGAATGTTATTACTATATTGTCCCTGGAGTTGTGTATGCATACACTAGAAATCAGTTGTATACCATGATTAAGTTTTTATAACAGCGACATATATGGTCATTCATTTCTGTCATGTTGCACTCTTTTTTTATTCTTATGGTAACAACTAACACCACCATGTATCAAAACCTATAGGCTTCTCTAATTAATTGGAATAGCATAAGGATAATACGATTCTACATTGTGTTAAAGATACTTAATACAAGCACCTGCACCAGACACATAATACCTTCACAGACCTTGGAAATGGAGAACTGCAATCAACAGCAATGATTGTTACCTGGTTGTGTCCACCTGTCAAATTAGCAACATGTCAATTTAGCATCGTTATCAAATGCTTGCAATATATCGATCATCACTAGATTTTTCCCTGCGACTCTAAACTTATGTCACTATGATAAAGACAATGCATTTCTTCACTTAGTAAATTTGACGTATGCCTGGCATATTATCTCTTATGCAGATATTCTAAATCGAACCGGCAGCACACTATTTATTAAACCCTCTAACTCTTACACAGCTGCGTTTTTTTTACTCAGGTTAAACTCTGACAACTAAAATGTTTAAGCATATTTTTCAATTATTTTGACTACTTTCAAGGTTAAAGAACATAACATTTGGCAACTGGTTTTAAATTAAAGACTTAAAACACATAAAGCAAGGCATGTATCTGATGCTGCCATTTGTTTCATTTATATTTGATCCATGTTTGTTCCTTTGAATCAATCATATATATTTATTGTAAATACAATAAACTAAGGTCAGCAATATCATGTAAACATTGGTTTTGCTTGTGTTTCACAGGCCCATATACCAATCTTGTCAGTTTAAAGAGGTAAGCTGCAGGTTACAAGCCCTTTCCTCATATATAAGCAAACAATTCAAATCTATTTTTATTTCAAACATTTTATAAAAACTACTTTTGCTCATTGTGTACTTTTTAGTAAGATCAGTTTCATGGTCAGTGGTTTCTAAAGTCATTTCAAAGGTCAAATGCCACATAGTTTGGCAGTCATCTTGGAATTCGACTTCCGTCGCATCCTGCAGCCTGCAAACAATCCCCCTACTGACGTTTCCAACGAGTTTAACTGGATCTGGTTGATTTTAAGAATTTTCATCATAATTGAGAAAATGTGGTGTTCAAAGACCAAGATTTGCAGCTGGATGTCAATAAATGTGCCAAAGCAATCATAAAAAATATCGTAGCTTATGATACACAAGTTGATGATTTATCTGCTTACTTGTATCATGGCAGGGATAGTTGCTCCACACCTTTACTTATAGGACTGTTCACACTCAATTCCATAATCACACTCTTTGCTCTGGGCTTCGCTAGATTTAGTTTTCATTGGCTACATAAATTCTGGTCATCTGAACCGGTTATAAAAATATGTGCTCCGGTGCCCATCATGCAGTCTGAAAGTGAAAACAATGCCATGCCAGACGTAAATGCTCCAGAAACTATGCAAACAAAAGTAGTTGATGAATCAGTCCCTCTCGCAAGCCAAAAAACACAGGGTCATGACTCCAGTGTATGGAGGTGCCTTCAAGACAGCAATTGTTGACACATTATGTCAGTAAAGGTAACAGTTTGGTGAGCTGAGCACGAGAGCTTGAGCTACCATTTCGGCAAAGTAATTATCTGTGCATTTGGAATGTTTGTAAAGCTGTACATCTGTTCATTTATGCAAGCTCAGGGATAAAATTACTCACTTTCTGTTAGAAAAACCACACATTTTGTGTATCTACATGTTTGGGTACGCGGTGAGGCTATCAAACGCAAATATGTCGAAGTCCCAATGATAGCATCAACGTATATCAATGCACCTTGTTTTTGTTTCTCATAACGCGGGAACTGCTATTTTCATCTCCATTTTCAAAGGAACCGTCCATATTAACTACCTGATCAAATGCTTTTAAGCATAAATGTATGACCGTTAAGTTTATTTTTGTTCCCTTTCCATACAGTTTAAAAACTGTAGAGAAAGGGAACAAAAATAAACTTCCAATTTACCTGTATGGACATGTGTGATCTAGGTTTCTGTATGACAACGTTTATTATGATTATTATTGTTTAACTTATGGTGTTCTTAATATGTCCGCTATCAACGTATCTTGAATGGTCATACATATTTATGATTCAAGACAGGGTGGTCGTGCTTTTCATGTAATGGTATTGTATAACTTTCATTGAGTTGCACTTAGTAACTGCGTGATATGATCTCTCTAAGCACACAGGTGTCTATATTCCTTCCGATGTTTTCGATTTGTTACAACGGAATACTGATTTAATCTGAAGGTGGTTATAGTGATTGATGTTTTAGTCGACGGTGATGAGGAAACCTCCTCTATGTGGAGCTGCAATTGAATCAAACCCTGCATTTACGTTCAGCATCTAGTATTCATAGTTTGGTTAATACGTGCACAAGGTCATTTATATGTATTCTACACATATAAATATATTAATATTGTATAAACTCACTTGATATCTACCCAGATTTTTTCTGTGTAAGTGTACCGGCCTTGTTCTTCACCAGAAGATACTGGGAACCGTACATGATCAATGTTTCTAAAAGCCCAACGTTATTTTCGTTGATTTGCGCGTTCATTACATCGAAGTTTAGTATGAAATTAAATACAAAAGAGACTTAACTCACCAAAATCGGACAAAATTTCGACAACAATCTTTCGAGAATTTGTTGCATGTTTGCTTTGTCTTCCGGTATGTTTGTACATTGGATGATATATTTCGCCGATAAATTACGTTTTTTCCCGCTTAACGTGTACGGGTTTTGTGTCGTTATGCAATAACATGCATCAACAACAAGTTGAACCACATGTTGGAATCCATGGACGCTGAGCGGAAAGTTTCAAAAAATAGGGAATCTGTGTGCTATATATTGGTAGGAACGAATGGTGTCCTACTTCGACCAAGTATCCAATTTTCGCTACATAAAGTTGTCATGGACACGGTCGTATCATAAATATCAGTGAATTATTGATCCGATAAGACCTTGTCAAGGGGTGGAATTTCAGAAATCACTGCAATACCCCCCCCCCCAATACCTCGTTCGAAGAAAAACCTTATCTCTTTCTCCTGTCATCTTCCTGTATGTACAATAAAGGCAACAAAGCCCAATTTCTTCCTTCTTTCATAAAATTGCCCTGAATGCATAATAAAGGCAATGAGCCCATTTTTCTTCTTGTATAAATTCTTTTGAATGTATATTAAAGGCAAAAAACCAATATTTCTTTCTTCCATTCTGTACCTCTGTGTAATTTTGAATAAACTTTGAAGCCTTAGCGTTCTACCAATATTTGGTAGTATACACAGTGTACAGTGACGAATCTACGTGTTTTATTCTTGCTTTCCGTCACAAATTTTCACTCCCGCTTTACTCTGTGTTCGAAATGTGTTCACTTCAAGTTTTTTCTTTGTCAAATTACAACATAAAACAGGTCTAATGTAAATTAAATAATTTACACGTGCACCCGTCGTGTTCATCCTCTGAATTGGAGACATGCCGGGAGCACATGGTATTTGACGCATTTGGTTGGATGGTGCCTATCAAATGATTAAATTTACCAATGACAGGCCTTGAAACTTATCAAATAAAAAACTTACGAATTTTTATGCTCTTTTTGGAGGGATATCCGAAGAATTCTTTATTTTTAACCGATTAGACAGCCTGTCACGCAAAGAGACAAAATCCCGAGCCTTCCAGCGGTATAAAGCATCATGGCGATCGCAGAGAAACATTGAAGCAGCAAACACGCTAAGTTACCTTAGTTTTTATGTAAATTTCGGACTTTATCATTCAAATTGCCACAAAAACGGATGGTTGTTAGATTTTTGTCCCTGTGACAGGAAGATACTCCGTTTACACACAAAATGGAAATAACCAGTTGCAAGTAGGCCTATTGAAGTGTGTCTGCAATAAAATGTACACGATCGCAGGTAAATAGACAAGACGGGCGAACTCTGAGTTGATGGATGTTGGCCTGCGGTGCGGGCGAATACACTCGCAAACGATGGCAAATGGTGTTCCGAGTATGTTCGAAAATACTCGGTTACAGCGCGCTAAGGGCGCTGTTGGGACTTATGGAATATGAAATCCACTGATTCATTTGAATTAAAGTTAAAATATGGTCCTCAGGTTGAAAACTGGTATATAATGTACTTGGGGATGCGCGATATTAATAGCCCAAAGCGGCCGGACCACGATATACACATGCATGGGTTAATTGTGCGCCCTCAGTCTTCTAATCAGATTGCTATCAAATAATCCTATTACCGCAAAGATGATAGACCGGGCGGAAAGCCCGAGTGGAGTCTCCTGCCGTGTAGCTTCCTTGCATATATGAAATAATTTCAACTCACAGTGCTTACATGAACTATTTCTTCAACATCTGTACCACACGTCACTACATCAAGCACACGAATTTTCCACTTCGTGTTGTCTTCATCATCATATTCATTGCTGCCAGGATGAGAACAGAAACTTCTAAACATGTTTGTTTTCCTCACCAATCAACATTTCCGTGCATTAAACGTGTGTAATCCATGGAACTACATCTCAACCAACAGTATTATAAAGTAATCCTGTTGTCATGAATACATGTTTAAACTCCCATTTCAGAATGAATCACTTATTAGGTACACGGATGCCAGATACGCAGACTTCTCACATCTCTTCACATAAATGTTTTGGGAGTCACTAGGACTGGTAGGGTCAAAACACGTAAACACTGTGTGTTGACTATTTCTTTTCGTGGCTTAATTAGCCTTTAAAACTTAATTTGCTTCTAGTATAACCATTGCAGTTGTGAAAAGTTGGGAATTTCACGCTAAAAGTGTGAACCTATTTCTATTGGAAGGCCTCAAGTTAATATTTCTGTAAAAATAAGTTGTCAGATCTTAATAATGCATAATGCAGTGTCCAGCGTTGTGAGTTGTATGGATGGTAAATTGTTTGAGTTAGAAAACACATAACATGATTTATTTTGTCTTATATTGTTATAAGTTGTGAACAAACTTGTAATGAACAACAGAAATAGCAGGGTCATGATTTGGCAATGTTTTAAGATGAGTAAGTTAGTTTGGTAATCAGGTATTCTGGTTGTGGGTTCGTATGGCTCGTCATATTTGGGTGGCTCAACAAATGCATGCTGTATTAATGGTTTAGTTAAAAGCTTTGTGCTGCCTGGGAATGTTCAGACAGGATCTTCTGAGGCTGAATAGTTTTTGTATTACCTTTTGCTTAACCAATTATTCTAAGTATCAGAAGCTGTGTTGTTTTATATTCCAGACTTTTATGGTTTTGTCAGGCAAGTGTAAGTTGATTTTTGAATGTTTTTATGTGGGAGATTCCTACTTTTGACCTATTCTAGTAGTCTGCTTCTTACTAGTAGATTGTTTGGTGGTTGCACTGGTTCAAGGCTGTAAAGTAGTTGCGTGCTCTATATCGAACCTACCATACATATGTGTAATGGCAATCTTCCAAAATAAGTGAAGCTGTGTCCTGATCAATCATGCTGCCACTCCCCGGCCATACTGAATAACCACCGAGTAAGCTAAGCTATACCATCCCTCAGTAAAAAGGAATCAGGGCAACATAATTTACATTATGGAGTGACAAAATTTCCCCACTATTGTTCATTTTTCTAATAAATAAATTCTTAGTGTACAAACTGCGAATGAACAAAGCAAATAGTTGGGACAACATGGCAAAAAGGGTGACTTGGCTGATCCTAGGAAATAGAAATATTTCAGGGACACCACTTTTTCATCCACCTCAATCAAATATCATGATGGGACACAATATCTACAATTTCTGCTCTATTACTCAGACATGTTTACACCATGTCCAAGCTCCGCACAATAATTTCTTCCGAAATATCCAGTGACATTTACCCTAGGTAGTTCAGCGCGATTTCACAGAACCACTAGACAAGTAGAGGACATACTGGACAGGCTAATTTTCTAGCTTAGAATTATAAAATTATGATTTTGCCATATAAGCAAATTAGCAATAGAAAGATCCGTTACTTCGCAATCAAGCCGATACTGGGATGTTGGTTTAGTTTAAATGTATGTGATCTGGATAGCCCTATAGTACATTGAGATGGCTAACACATGGGTTCTTCAGAACATGGAGACACATAGAATGTATATACAAGACACCAGGACATAATATTTGTCACCAATGCATAATATCACCAAGAACTCAGTATAAATATTTTAAAAAATAGTCACATAAAAGATGCAATTTAAGTCAGTATGAAGTTGAGTTCAATATTTACCCAATGTGGAAAAAACGTGAGATACAAATAAATTTTCCTTGTCCAAACCAATGCTTGTTAAAGTAATTGGAATACTTAGTCGTTAAAGAACCTAGTTTCAATGATACACAGCCGAAGTGCATCACAGATCTGAAAATTTAGGCAGCTACAAAGCTCACTACTGCCACCGTGAAACATTTCATCTAGACTATCATTACTAATATGGAATATAAGATGGGGGCTAACCACCGGAGCAATCAAAGGAATAAGAGTATTAAGTAATTAGTTTCTCTGAACGATGTAGTTGGGATACAAGAGGAGAACGTGCTTAAAGTCTTCAGTGCGATAAGAACATGCACAGGATGGGCCAGAAAGCATGTTAACTTTATGGAGGTCAAAGTTCAATCCGGAGAATCCTAGGCGTAATTGCGTGTGACAAATATTAGCAAATCCGTCACCATTGAGGTAGAACTCAGGAACATTGTCCGTGGCTAAAAGAGTAGTTTTAGGTTTTGACTTGAATACTTGTTGGGAAGTGAATCTGTAATGTCAGAAGGGAGGATATTCACCTGTTTGTTAACGTCTGGGAGAAAAGAGTTAACTAGATGATATGTTCTACATCTAATAGAGCGTACTGACATAGAATGTTGGAGAGGTCGACCAACACGAGGAGGAAGTACTAGATTAGAGCGAAAAGAAGGAGTCAGATTGTGGTACATTTTGTGAAAGAGCACAAGCTTGAAGTATTTACATCTGTCTGCTAGAGTTGACCACCCGAGCTCCCGAAGTGAACTATCAAGTGACGTATGTTTCAATGCACCAGTACTTATTTAGGCAGAGTCATACAAACTGAATCAACTCCAACCTCTCAGACAGCACCTTACTACATTTGTTGAAAAATACACAAATTTATTCAAGGATTGCACGGATCATAGAACAATACAGTTTGACTAAGGATCGGCATGATAGTTTATAATTAAATCTCTGAAGTAAGGAGATTCTTTGATCAGCTTTATTGGTAATCCGCGTGACATGGGCACGGCAAGATAAGTCACAACTCAGTGTGATACCGAGATGTGTATGACTATGTTCCTCAAGAATCTGAGAATCTTTAAAGAAACAGGTTGGTGATGAGGTTTCACACATTTCACAGAAAAAAAAAACAGATAGTGATTCGATGGCATTGAATAACTCTTGCGATAGCCTGCCCCTAAGAGGCAACTTGGTGTTCAGGTGGCATGAAGA